>OX419598.1:10002843-10138316 GCA_948473455.1 Teleiodes luculella | reverse complement strand
AAAAGATAAATCTAAATTTGAAATTATCTGTGGATTTTTTTAGTCCGTGCAAATATGTTTAAATGAATATCTGAATATAAACGAATAACGCACTGGCAGAGTCCCCCAAGGGATTGACAAGTGTGAGAACTTTCTTTCGTGATTCCATATTCAAATTTTTTGCATTCTCATCGTAATTGACAGTAACTGAATTTCAAATTTGGAATTCTACGGATTGCCGAAATTCTTGCAGTAAGTAGATGGATTATTTATTATAAGTATAAACTCAAACAGATGGATAATGCAAAATACTTGACAGTCGTGCTTCAGAGTTTAACTTTTTTCAGAATACTAGCTAGGAAATCTCATATCTGTCTGTAACCCTCTTATAACTTTATAGCAGCACCGATTTTACACAAAAATTCTTATTGGTCTTCCATTCCAAGGACAATGTATTTTTCTGAATAGGTAGATAATAAAAAAAAATACTTTGGCCAAATTCGTCCCAATTTCGATGATCGATATTTTTTTGTTCAACGCATGACACCTGCAGGGCGTCGTGGCTCGTGACGTCACAATACAGGAAAAGTACTTTTATATTTTTTCATGAGGCTACAATGTTGCAAGATCGTGTCAAAAGCTCTCACAATTTTTATCATGGGTACCTACAGGGTGTACACAACACACACACACAAACACAAAAACACCCACATTTTAAAACTTAAAATTTGTTAAATTTCAAATGCAGGCCGTGTTTATTAAACTGATGCCAAATTAATAGCATCTGACAATTATGCAGTATTTGATAGAGGAAAGTTGTTCAGAACTAAGAACAGACTATTGATTGACTGAACACGTCATTTACTATTTGCCAACCTGTCACTTACCTACACTCGGTATCCTTAGGTGATCGATTTATTCACATCAACAATATTTTTTTAACAAAATTAAAAGTATAACTGCACGCTCTACCTTGCACGAACCATCGAAATTATCCCCATAATTCACGAGATAAATAAAATTGTTACGTCTGAAATTCCCGCACGGGAGCCCAATGAAATGAAAATTTGATCAAATTATAATAAAATTTCGGTTTCGATCGACAGAAGCTCGTGCGCGATAGCGAAATTGTTCTCAATTCGATAATTTTTAGCACGCTTTAACTGGCTGGAAAGAACACGCAATATTCTTAGTAGCGAGCTAAATAAAAAAGCTACTGATTGCGTTCTGAATTCGAATCTGACGGCACTGACGGTCAAATTACACGTAATCGACGAAGAAATAAGAATTCTAAACTTAATCTGAAGTTCCTGCTGCCTTTGAAAATTTTAAATTTAGAAATAGAACTCTCCTTCTATCCTGCTTTCTCTCGTCTATTCCGTATTGCGGCTTCTGTCGAGCGCTATGCGACAATCAGTGACAACTACGTGACGTTGTCGCCGCCAGCCAATGACAAAAAGGCTCTCTCCTATTGGCTCACGTTAAGTTTTTTGTGGACTTTTTGTAACTTTCTTTTGAAGTTTAGTTTGCTCAGATTGCAAATTGTAGAGGAGGTAGGTACCTACTTACGACAGGAAGATGTTAGGAATTTAAATAAGTTGACAATGAAATTTTGGTGATTTTCTAGCTATCGTAAGTCCAATAAAACTAAGTATTTGGTTTGGAAGTCGTTTGTCTGTCATTTATGTCTTACCATTAACGTAAGTGTTAAATAATATTTTTAAAATATTTGTTCACATTTTGTGTCATATCGAAAGAATTATATGGTAATTGAAATCATGCATATATGGATGTCATTAATTTAATTAATCAATATTATTCAACGTATCGATATATCAAACCACACCAAACTAAAAGAAATAAATTAATCCCTGAAACGCCTTTTAATTACAGAAGCAACGCCCAAGCAATTAACAACTACTCGTTCCAAATTTAAAATGTCATTTCGTGGGCGGGCGTATGCCGGTTGGTTAAAAATGTCACCGCCACCCACGCGCACTCTCTGCCTATTGGAGGAAAATGTCACAGTGTCACATAGCGCGACATTGCTCATTGGTGCGCCACGCCCACCGTATTCTAGATTCAAATAAACAGAGTTGGCACGTGAAAGTTGGTGGCCTGTAATATTTTTCGTTGAGCGTTCTAATTTCAAATAAAGGGGTGTATTTAGAAAGTGTTCGCAATTTGCGTGGTGTCTCTTTGTCTCGTTGCGAGCGGGCTTGCGCGGAACTATTGATTGGAGCGACGAGCGACGCCCGGCGACGACGACGCCCGCTCTCGTATCGGACAGAGGTGACAAATGATGAGACCGACCAGTCTTGGTGCGGTTGTAATAAATAATCGTCAGACAATAATAAGAAAATTGGATAATTCAACCATAATATATTAGGTATTTATGTTATGACGATTATTATTTAATAACATCGAAATTGGAGTCAACGTATGCATTTAAGACACCTATTGATTGATTACCTACTGAGTTCATCAATTCCGGTTGAAATACGTGCAGTAAGTTTTAAGTAATACTTTTTATACTTAAAGGGACATAAGAAATGAAAGAAAGCAATTAAAAAAAACACGCAATATAATAAAATAAAATAAATAAAAACACTTTATTACACACAAAAAATAGCTAAAATAAAAAACAACACTAGAAAACATAATATGCAAAGGCAGTCTTATCGCTTGCAGCGATCTCTACTAGACAACCTTAGGGTAGAGGACACACAAATGAGCAGGCCGTAGTTGTGCAGTGTAACATACAGCAGAAATTATTAATAACACCAAATATTTAAAATTTACCTACACATAAAAAGATTAAAATAGATAAATAGACAAAAAATATAAATAATAATAAATACGTACGTTAGTACTAAATAATAAATAATATTTACGTTTTTTCTAAAAAAAACTAACAACGTAAGAAAAAATGTGTTCATTGACGGATATTATTATGATTAGAAAGGACAGAGTCTTATAATAACTAGTTGAAGGTAGGGTTACCAGATAATCAACATTATCCAGACAAGAAAATCAAGTAATTGTACCTTGATTTAAAAAAAATACTGGATACCAAATTATTTGCATCCTTAGTTGTTACATTAAAATTTACTTGATTTATATTTATATTTATATTATTATAGATGGATCAAAAATTCAACTAAAATTAAAATGCCTACCTATACTTAAAAACATCTGAGATTCAATCGATCGTATAAGTTGAGTTTGGCAAATGAAAGTAGACAATCGATAAAATTGGAAAACACTGTATTGGCAACAAAGGATGAAGATGATTCTATGGATTTACCAAATGGTAAATCAGTAGAATCGGGGTAGCCACGATGTGTTTTTTTTCTAATTTGCCGCGTTTTTTCATTGTCTACTTTCATTTGCTAAACTCTAGATTAAATATTTCAAGATTGTAAAACAAATAAACCAAGAAAATTATATGAAAAATTTTTAATAACAGAAACATAATAATTTGCGTTTCGGACGGTTGTTTCCACCGCTAGGTTCCACTAGTGGGTCCATCTGGATTTTCAAGTAGGAGAAAAACACCAAAATTCAATTTGATGTAAACAACAATGAAATAGTTTATTTTGGTGAACATCTTGACACTGGTAACTCTTTGTACTTATATATTTACGCACAACCTTTCATTCATGTTTATAATACCCCTTTCCTATGTCCATATAGAAGTTTCTGAACTACTGTGTTGTAGGGAAATTTAAATTTTGAATCTGGTAACCCTGTTATAGGGTAGTCAAGTTGGACATATCTAATTGCGGGTTTCAGATGCAGACGCCGTCATGCGAGCCGACGGCTGAGAGCTGGAAAATTAATTTAATCATGGCAATACTACGCAAAAGTTTAGGTTCAAGTAAGCTGGCAACTTGTCCACTATGGAACACTAGTTAAAATTATATTTCTTATTTATATTTATATCAAATAGGTATTTGGTTTACATTATGTTTATGTATTATTTCAAAATTTTCAAATATCACGCTAGTGACATGGCCAGGACTCCCGGAAGACCAGCGCCGTGGCCTGCCCGGGCTGCGGCTTTCGCTGAGGAACCCTTTTTGTTTGGATGTCGCAACGCAGGGAGATGTCAGCGTAGGTATCTTTGTTGTTTTTATGTGTGTATTTTTGTTGTAATTTTTGTGTTGTGATGTTCAAAACTAATTAAAAAATTCTGATTTCTGAAAATAACTTACTAAGCTAAAGCTACTTATTTCAAAATATTATTGGGATTGCACGTCAACCAACGCGGAAATACCTAATCTTTTAAAGTAGGTAAGTACTCTTTCACACAGGCTTGTCTTATATATAAGTAACTAATTCTTTAAAACGAACGTAAAATAAACAACGTTATGTTTTCATTGGTCTCATACTACTAAAATTCTAAGAAAATTTACATTTCAAAACATAAAGCAAAATCAAACTTCTCAACGACATGGTTCTCGAATCGCATCTAGGTATTTGAATCTCAAGAGGCGTTCGGATTCTGAAACCAGCGCCAATTAACTGAACTTGGAGTACGGAAAACAAACAAAGCGAGCTGAAATCCAGCGTTATTAATAGCCTGTTCTCATATTGAACCGCGCGAACGACCTCGTCGATAGAAAGTTGTCAAGGGTTGGAGAATAGGGCTTCAATTTTTTTATGGCATTAGTAAAGTTTTGTGCCAGAGTCATGTTCTTTTTTTTTAATAAGTGCTATGTTTAGTTGAAATTAGTAATGATTTTATTTCCGATTACTAGTATTAATTATTTTTGACGAATAATCAAAACGGCAAAAATAATAGAAACGATCTAACATAAGGCCATTTTCGTAGAATAGAAGAGGTTTTCATATTCAGCACTGGTACAATTTTGCACGATAACAAATAACAATGAAGATGGCAGCCCTCATCAATCTTTAATCCTATTATAGCATTGGGTTTTTATTGATTTTGTGATTGCGAGAGTTATTTTAATCTCTTGAACCTATATATTTTTCTTTGAAAGAATGAATCAAATATAATTTTACGTAAACTTAAAGTTATCATAATAGAACAAGGTAGAGAACACATTTTGAAACTAAATAAATAGTGATTAAATAGTGACTAAGTTACTGGATGCGGGCAGCGCAGGACCGATCATTGTGGGGGGATCCTTGGGGGAGGCCTTTGTCCAGCAGTAGACGTCTTTCGGCTGAGATGATGATGATGATGAAATAGTGATTCGATTACTCCCATTCCAAGTAGGTACCTATTCCTTTCCCTGACTGCAGACAAATACGAACCAGAAACCTGTACCTTCACCTCACACAACGTAAGTAGAGTATCTACAGATTGTGTGAGCAAATAAAAGTTTACTAGCGCTGTAAACAGGGCTTTTTCACGAATTTCACTTCACCAATTTCAACTGCAATTCGATTTACATTGCGTAGCTAAAGCAGAAACCATTCGTATTTGGTACTAACTTAACTGATGAAGCAATGGACATTAATTTGTGTTCGTGCTTTGTGCATTGAAGGTTCTTGCAATGAGTCCCTGAAAGCCACTACGGCGATGAGTCTCGGGCTGAGTGAGAGAAAGTTATCTTTCGATACCAAAACTATAGTTTTCTACGTATATAACTAAGCTTAGTTCAATCAATAATCTATTCAAATTCTTAGGCTATATCTGTGATCTTAAGGTAAGCAAAACTAACAACAAATTGGCTCTGAACTGGCTTCAGTATCTATAACTTACGAGTACATATATACAAGTATTAAGAATAATGGGGCTTCAGTTTGCTCTATTCAGTCCCAACAGTATAATATTACTTTTATTTAATGGAATTGCAAAAAAATAACTTTGACTGAATCTTTTATGAATAATGTCTAAACTGATAATAACATTAAGATTCTTCTTCGACTCTTCGTGTCGATGGCTCGTCGTCAGATCTAATTTATTTTACTGTCTTAATATTAAGTAAGATTGAAAACCGCTTTAAAAAAAACAACTATTCCTCTCCTTTCTCTCCACTACTCTTTTACTTAGAAAAGTAAAGCTGCCTTCAAAAAGTCAGGTCACCCTTTTCTCAAGCAAGTATTATTGCCGTAAAAGGTAAAAGTGTATTCAAAGCAAGGGGTTGGTAAGTAGGTACACTATATATATATATATAATACTATATAATCCACTCCAAAGGTGGTCAAACATACCTGGTACCTGCATTCCTTAACTCTATTTCACTTACTAACATTTGCATTTCATTTCGCTCTCCGGACACTTTTATACGTTTTTGCCTTTTTATATCGCTTTTACTGTCTTTTACTTGAGGTTCCCGAAGAACAAATACAAAGCCTTTGTTTAGAACATTTTCATACTCTACTAACACGAAGTTTTCAATCAATTACCTTTTGAAAGGGCCTTTGATGGTCTTGGGAACTGTGTAAAAGAAAAAAATCTAAACTGTATAACTTGGCTAAAAGCGTCCCTTAAATCGTGATGCTTCTATCAACTATTACTCCAAATAGTTAGTTCTAATGATGAGTACCAAGTAGTTTTTTTTTTTGCTGTCACTTTTACAAAGTGCCCAAAAAATGGCGCCTGAATTATTTCCCTTTCAGTGACAACTTTTGACTATAATAATGAAACTCTACTTAGATTAAGTACCTATAACTACGGAACCCTTCATCAATCCGCATCGGAGGCACACTTGGCTGACTGTATACTGTTTTACTGTCTTTTTATTTTTATTATTTGAAGGGTTAGGGCTGCTACAGTTTGTTTTTTCGTTTTATGAGGGTTCCTCGAGTGGCCAGGGTTAGAGGTATTTAGATTTAGTGCACCGCGATTTTTGTTAGGGAAAGTGGTGAGAGTTGATTTTACTTTGAAAATTGCTTTGGCTTTATTAGCTTTGTATTACGTAAAAGTAACTTTGTTTGTTACTTTTAGTAGGTTAGGTACTGCTGGGACGAAGTAAAATAAGAGAAAATATTGTTCGATTTCTTGTGTATTGTGAAAGACAAAATATAGGACATGTTGAGGACATGACAGTAGCGAAAAACAAGACAAAATATATCTACAAAAAGGCTACCAGTGAATTAATTACTTAAGACCTTCTGAAACTTTACTAAATAAAGCTATAACTAAATAAATCGAACATAGTCTTGCTACGCCGTGAGGTCTACGCCGTAGCAAGATCGTAGCACGCGTAACGCCTTAACAACTAATCTTATTTTAAGTTTGTTGACAAAAGACCATGCATGGCTCCTAACAAAATGGAAAGTTAAACCTTACAAAATATATTTATCAATTTATTATTTCGCTCTCACAACATTGTGATGGTGGATACTCGAGGAACTAACAATTTCGACGGCCCCGTAGCCTAGTTGGTAGTATATCTGGTAGTATATATCGGTTGGTAGTAGTGGTGGTTGGTTGATAGTATAAGCACAGAGTCGCGGGTTTGAATCCCGCCCAGGGCAAACATTCGTGTGATGAACACTTGTGTTTGCCCTGTGTCTGGATGTTGTATATTTATAATGTGTGTATATCAGCTGTCTGACACCCATAGTACAGGCTCTGCCTAGTTTAGGGTCAGATGGCTGTCTGTGAGGCGTCCACATATTATTATTATAAATTTTTCGATATAATTTTCGTCACTTTTCAAGAAAACTTTCATTTTTGTCCTGAACTTATATCTAGTACCTACATAACCATCAAGTATCCAACAACAACAATAATAAATACTACATATTCCTAAACGTATTGTGATGTTTTAACTTTTTATTTATACAACATCTCTTCGAAATCTTGTAATAAAAAATATTTCGAATGTTAGCGTACTACGCGTGCTACGTACGTACGTAGCTACTTGCTACGGCGTAGCGCACCGAAGGAGTAGAATACAAATTTTACTCGGGTGCATTTTTCATATTATTTTTAGTACAAAATCTCAGTGTATGTATGTATGGACTAGTACTAAACTTAAACTAAGCTAAATATGTGTGTGTGTGTGTGTACTACATAGTAACTGTAGTACACACACACACACACATATTTAGCTTAGTTTAAGTTTAGCCCTGTTTCACTGTCACGCTATATGTTGTATGCCATCTCGTACGCTCCTGTCTCGACCCAAGCAGAGATGTACAAGTGCGGTCTTGATATTGGTTTTCTATTCATCCATAGACATTATATGAACTTTTTGAGATGAAAATGGAGAATAATTTTCTTTGTGAGTTCTCACACATCCTTTTACAAAGCTATTTTAATTACCTTCCACCATCTCGTCGTTTAAGCCGACGAATTAGATATTTAACTTTTTCTAGAGCATAAATTTAAGTTTAAATCATTTTCATTTTTAGTACTAGCTATTACGATACTCACATAATAATTATGTTATCTGCTATTCGAAAATATTAAATTAAATTTTCCTTTTTTTTAGTTCATACTTAAAATATAAAAATTAATTGTTCCAAATTTAAATATTGCTTGCTTGCTTATCGAGTGGGTTTACAAAAATCCTGATTCCAAATCTTGTTTCTTGTTACTTTTTCCAGGAAGTAATTTTCCGCTCTTGATTGTATATAAAACTGCTTTCATCGACTGTGATATAGTTAGCTGAGCTCTTAATTCGTCTGTCTGTGAAGTTAATAGCACCGTCTACCCCGCAGCGAGCAAATTTAGCTGCTGAGCATTTTGCCAGTTAAGAGCATAAATTTTGATTATTTTTGTATCTATACCTAGTCAAGATTAAGACTGTCATTTGATACGAGAAATGATTTTAGTCAACAGCCCTGCTCCTTTAGGAATCAGAATGTTTTTAAGCGTTGTGCCATAAGAAAAATACGCATACATGGTAAATAAAAATTATTACATGAGAGTGACGAAATACAGAACAATAATGCTACTACACTTACACGCTTACGCTTGAAGTACTCTTCACGTAAATAAATAACAATAAAAACAACAACGTCACCGTTTTAGGAAAACATGTTTTTTTTTTTTTTTTTTTAGTTTCTTTCTCCCTTATGGGAAAGGCAAAGGGATCTAAGCCCATACAGCCTAGTCTTTAGTAGTTTCTTGCATTATCCAAGTTTAATGTCTTCATCTTCAGTCATTATTTCTTCAGTTTCATTTCGTCGTCTTTAGTCATTTCTTGCATCTATGTTAAACGTCTTCAGTAGTTTCATTCCTTGTTACGGGATCATTGGAATGCAAGGGTGGTTCTTGCATTCCAATGATACTGAAGTTTAACGCGGGGTATTAAACCAGAAACAGCTAACCACTCATTATTTCTCACTTTCATTGAATAGTTCTTCTTTAACGGCACATTATCGCACTAATTCCACCATATTAACACCACAATTACCCTGAAAAACTAATTTTAAAAAGGACGAAACAATGAACCCGCCATTTCCTCTCGATTCCCGCGTAAAACCTTTAGGAAAACACTTAAAACAATTTCGAGCGTCATTTAAAATAATCTACGGGCAAAGGAAAGCTGCGGTTCAGCCGATGCGTGCAAATCGGTAAGTCACTGGCAGGTTCGCGGGAAAACTTCCATAAACAATGCCATTAGCGCGAACGTTACGCGGCAGATTTTAAATTTGGAACGAGAGCGGCCATTCGTCATGTCGTCGCCGCTCGCTCGCGACACTCCGCCGCGACGGTGATCGAGCTTTTGGAGGGTGGAAACTGTTTGATACTTTCGCAATATCTAATATAATTTAGTGTGCCAAGTAGTCATCAAATAATAGAAAAATATTTGGTTTATTTAGTTAATAATAAATTTCTTCTTGCTCTACATATTATTATCTACATTTTCTACCCACGTACAGAGGGTAGAAGGTTTATTATCCAATATCTACAAAAGATTTTTGAAATAGGTACAACGAAGTGCTGTGCTACATGCCCATTTAGAACTTATAAGTTTATGGAAGATTTTTCTTCAAAATCCCGCAAGCATCAACGTCTTTTTCTCTGTGCATTTTCCTTTGACTAATGACGTCATGTGTCCCGTACAGCGATTGCGAGCGGCAAATGACTCGAATGAATTTAAAATTTGAACTTGGAACGCTAACGAGGGAGGCGGCAACACTGTGAGTTATTGTCGAACTGTCGCCTCCCGAAACCAAACGTTTAACGAGTACAAAGCATCGTTGTGTTTTTCTTTAAATGGTACGATGTAACATGTGAACTCTTTTGTGCTGTAATCAAAAGAGTATGTATGAGTAGCTGGTATTTTGTGTGTGCTGATTGTAACTGTGATTGCAGGAAACTGTTTACTTTCAGATGAATCTAATATTATGCGTTTCCAAATTCTGTGAAAATTTTGATAGCTTTACTATAAATACATACTTTTTAACTATACTTTTATTTGAAAATATCACTTGAGAAAAGACATTAAAGTTAGTCAAACAATACACTGTGTACAGTTTAACTCAATTTCAAAACTATAAGTCATGTCACATCACCATGTCTTTAATTATTTCTATCATTCATTATGTAGATAATGTCAAGTAAGTGATGATGTAATTCTCTAGAGTCTAGATAATGGAACTGACGCCACTGTCAATGGTCTCTTTGATTTTAGAGAGTAAACGGTTAAAAATACCGACGCGACGCGACGCGGGTGGCCGCGAAGGGAAATCAATTATTGCCTATTAGCGCCGCCCGGGAACACTGCGTCTCCTGTAGGCATAATGTACACTGTCTTACGCTGTGTAATCTTTGACAAGGATGTCGGGTAGTGTAAACAACGTCACCTTTCAGCTTTGTACGCCATATTGGATTCGGACCACACGAAGTTCCTTTGTATTAAATCTATATCTTATGTGACATCCGATGGTGTTAACGCTAGATAAATCCTAGTTTTAGATAGTAGTAAAATACAACAAACTTCACTCCTTTTAATAATTAGGTAGATATACCTATTGCGTTCGTAAAAAGATAGTTCCAATTAGATTTACAGTAGCCAGTACATGCGGCTGGACATGTCGACCTTGAGAGCGCCCGTATTTCGTAGCGGTAGGGGTGAATTTCGTAGTGCGAATTTCCAACTGCATGTGCTGGCTTCTGTACCTATAAAAATAAAATGTTTTGCTAAATTTTCTTAAAGTATGACGATTAACATCTATCTCTCTATTTTATATTTATTCCATATTATTTTATTAATATTGCCCAAAGACTGACCAAAACTAACTAACTGCGAACTTCGTGAGTGCTGGTAGGAGACGGACCAACGGTTTAGGTTTTAACATAAATAGGTATTATGTTGCCAAGCAACTGTAGGTACGGGATTTCAATCATTCAATAATTATCCACAATGCTCTATTAATACATAAGAGCGTGAAAAATATAATAGTAAATAAATCTGGAGCATATATAACACAGCTACTACGGTCTAACTACAAAGGAAAACGAAAAATAAAAACAAAAATGTGTGCTCGTCAATAGCTATTCAAAAAGTTCAAAACGAAATAGTAATGAATCCTAATTACACTTTTGCAACTGTACACGACTAGAAAAGAAAGACCTACCAAAAACAGAAGCATGTTTCGTATTAAATTGTCTAGAGAGATCAAGACTTGTTGGTCGGTAGTCATGTCACGCCTTGACTGTTGTAACACTGAAGAGACATTGGAGACTGCATCTATCAGAATCACATCCATTGATGTACGTTTGAAGATTCTTCAGCGCTTATGGGGAAGAGAAACAACAGTGGTCAGTGAAATATTGGCATTTTGCCGTCATATTGTGAGATTAGTGGCGTGCCATTGAGTCACTTTGGCCCAAATTCGGCATCGCAACGCTAATGACACTCATTGCCCGCCAATCAGTTTAGCGGTTCACATTTGCCCAACGCATTATGCCATAGTGTTAATTCGTCCGACTGCCGCCGCCATCTTGCCACGCGTCTTCAAATTAGGAATGCGTTCTAATTTGATTATGGGCGTTCGTCGCTTGTTCTGGAAGTTTTAGCTGATTAGCGACCTTAAGGTTCCTATGTACTTAAACACCTACGTATTAGCCATTAAGTTGATTCAGATTTTTTTTCAGATTTATCAATCTTATTCATAGATTAGCTAGGTATCTTCAATCAGACAATATTTTTGAAACTTACCTACATTCATCGATCGATTTGCGATCGATTTGAAAATTACGCTGCGTAACCTGCAAAGGTTTTTATGGTACAGTAGCTTACAAATAAAAAATATTGGCTATAATTAAAAAGCTTAGTTATTTATAAGACCAAACAAATAGAGTAAAATACGCAATTTCAAGCAATAAGTATAAAAACAGTAAAATAAAGTCCAGTGTTTTTTTTGTTTATGGCTTTTGTGTCTTCACAATTCCGCCACTGTTAAAATTGCTCTAAATTGACAATTGCTTATGTCATTGAAAAATGTCCAATCAAATCCCAGCGATTTCATTATCTATGAATACACGGAAAAACTCAAATCGAGACTTGCAAACTGTCTTTTAGTTGCCGGAAACCGATGAATAATGATTTTTGTGCGTGTCGGCGGTTGAATGGCTGCCCTAGTAGGAAACGGCCGGCCGAGATAGGTGTCGAATCTAATGATTGTGTCACGAAACCTATCATTATAATTGATGACGATTGGGCTTTAAGAGTGACGGTTCAGCTCTACAAGTTGTGGGAAAACCAAAGGCCACAGTTTAGTAACGGTCAGAATTTAAAAATGTTATGTTCTATATATAATCGAACAAGGCCGTTAGAATTTTTATTTTTTTCTTCTGAGGTGTGGTCATTATTCCCTGGTCTTCAAATTATTGAGCTGCCTAAGGCTTCTGAAGTGGCTCATGCAACGGTTACATTCGCAGATAGCCCAGGACCGACGCCGTCCGACGGCTTTACTTGACTTCCGAAGCACATAATCGACTTTTTTAGGATAAAGTGACTTTGTTCGACCGATATCGCACCAGGATATGAACTTGTTGCACCCGCCGCTCGTCTAGCTCCTGGACGAGCCAGCGGGTAGCTACACGTTGATTAGTAGGAGTAAGACACTTGATAGTTAACCGAATTTAGTTTACTTAGTGATTGACATTTTCCTTTGTTTTATTTTATTGAAATGTTTTACTTTGACGTTTTTACAAATAATTAAATGAGTTTACTTAGTTAGGCGAATGAAATCAAGAAGAAGACTAATAGACTTTCACTTATATTTGAGATAGAAATATTTACAAAAACACAGACTCAATAGGTAATAGATAATAATGAAAACACTGATGTAACTAAAGCAAACGTTGGTGATGGAATGAATAATAAAAAATGGATGATTGACGGATGATTTTGAATGAATTCCAAAATTAAATATTCAAAGGACAGGAAAAAAATCGTATGGGGCCCGGTCTTTTATTCACAGAAAAATCTAACCACTATATAGAAAAAATATATAGACTCTAGACATAAATCTGAGTCCACATGTCCAGTTGTGGAATTTAAGTGCCCCCCATTTAGGAGATATTAATTTTTTTCAATGTGAAAAAGTTGTACACTCAGCAAGTCTATAAAACGCACCTGCCACTACCTATCTCTTTCTAACACCTAGGTAAGGCTACTCTTGTCTTCTCTTTCTTACAAGGTTATTAAAATAGTTAACTAAACCGCGAAAACGATTTTCAGTGACATTATGCGAGACATTTACAGCACATGCTATGCTCATTTTTGAAGTTTTGAATACAGAATAAATCGTTTTCGCGGTTTAGTAACTATTTTGTAAGAAAGAGAAGACAAGAGTAGCCTTAGCTAGGTGTTAGAAAGAGATAGGTAGTGGCAGGTGCGTTTTATAGACTTGCTGAGTGGACAACTTTTTCACATTGAAAAAAATTAATATCTCCTAAATGGGGGGCACTTAAATTCCACAACTGGACATGTGGACTCAGTTTTATGTCTAGAATCTATATATTTTTTCTATATAGTGGTTAGATTTTTCTGTGAATAATAGCCCAAAAAAATCCATGTCCTTTAGTAGAAGAAATGGTAAATGAGATGAGAAATGAGGTAAGAACAAAGTGAGAACGAGGTGACATACAAGACACCTCGTTACAAACTTATATTATTGTTTCCCATAGTAAATACCACTTCTCGCTGACTGTAGAGCTCCACAGCAAGCTCCTTCCGCGAAGTTGAGGTCATGCTCTAATTGTAGCGGTTACTGTTTAATTGTTTTATGATTGCTGTGATTTTGGTGAAGTCATTTCGGGGCCTGGAATACCATCAATTGGTGGAACCAATTACTTATCTTCAGCTAGAGTCTGTAGCATTGTAATTTTAAGTACGAAAGGCGCGGCTATGAGCCTTATTGCTTCGTATTTTGTAATTAATAACTCCGTAGGAGAATAGGCTTAGCCTGCTAGACCCTTTGTACTTGCAGCTATTTTGACGGCCCCGTAGCCTAGTTGGTAGTGCGTCTGCCTTCGGAGCACAGGGTCGCGGGTTCGAATCCCGCCCAGGGCCATTGATATATAATAATATCGAAGCCCAGGGCAAACATTCGTGTGATGAGCACTTGTGTTTGGATGTTGTATATTTAGTACAGGCTCTGCCTAGTTTGGGGTCAGACGGCCGTGTGTGAGATGTCCCACATATTATATTATTATTATTATTATTGATACTTGAGTGAAAATTTAAAAAAATACATAGCTACCTATCTAAAAAAAATTTGTTCAAACATCATTGCTCTATAGTACCTAAATACCTATATTAAGTATACTAGCTCCTGTCAACTACCTATATATGATTGATGAGTATAGTAACAATCAGTATGTCAGTATGTCTGTATCACTTGAGGAAGTTTCCAATAGCAAATGTCAAGGACAGATAAGAGTGGGCTGTTTAGATCTATACCTACCTAGTGTTGTTATAGCCACTGAGACGAAACGATGTATCGAAGATACTCGTACAATGTTGCTAATTAGTGTCAATCAAAAGACGCCTATTTATTCGTCTGTTCTACTTAATAGTGACTCATTGTTATAATAATGTATAATAAGTACGATACATAATGATCTTCAGTTGTTAAAGTATTGGGCGAGGTAAAGCCCGATCAGAATAATAATAACCGCGTCATATTGCGGATTTTCAACGGAACTAATTTTATAACGGAAATTGTTACCAGAAATATACAAAAATTACGTACATGTGGCTACACTAGAGCAGTTTTTTTATTTCTGGTCAGATTTTACAATAATACAGTAGTATGATTCCAAAGTGTCTTTTATAATTGACATATTATTAAATCTGTACACTAATTTGTTTTTCAACAAAGGGAATTTAACTAAACACAAAATACAAGTTTTGAAAAAAAAAACGTCTATCTGTCTATCTGTTTGTACACACTAATCTGGAACTACTGGACGGATTTTAATTAAAATTTACAATAATATAGCTTATACATCAGAATAACACATAGGTTTACTTTTTATCGCGGGAAAATACATTTTTCCCACGGGAAAACCTGTTAACGCGGAAGGAGCCGAGGGGCGGAAAGCTAGTTTCCAATATATAATAGCCCGATCAGTCAGATTAAAAATACTAAAAGAAGTAATTTAATACTGGCGATTGTTGCCAGAATAATAAAAAAAACATGTGGCGCCCCCAGAACAGGTTTTTTACTTTTGTGGTCAGAATTGAATTTTCGAAACTTATAATACCTTTCCAGCAGCAACTAGATACATGATCAGCTCATAAATTATGCATATAATGATACCTTATTACTCAAATTTTACCTAACATAGGTACTTTCAGTAGTGTAACCATTGTTACACTACTGAAAGTATGAGTGAGAAAAAGTACTGAAGAGATACTTGTAGAGGGAAAGGAACATAATATGTGAAATGGGAAATATTACATGTAATATTATAATGTATTGCATGTAATATTATAATGTATTGCATGTTCCTTGCATGTTACAAGTATCTCTTCAGTACTTCTTCTCACTCATAATTTATATCCAAACAGGAAGCTTTTTTAAGATCCGTTGAAATTGTACTTAAAATCAAATTTAACCGAAGTAATTTGTCTCACTATACGATGACATGAAGATAAATCGGAGCGAATGGATCGCGGCGTTCTTTTTTCAAACTGTACGCGTTCCCGCCCTCGAATGCGATTGGCCGATAGCTCCGTACGTGCGATGCGTACGAGTCGATAGCGTTGCGAGCGGAGTTTGAAATATTGCGTTTGCGATGTCTTTTTCAGGAATTCCTGAGATAAATTCTCAATGGAAGGGTCGAAATTAAGAATTTCAGTTGTTAGTAGCAAAGGCTGTTTTATTGCTGATTTCCCTCTCTGGAAGTGCCTCGGATAATCGGATTGATCCCTTCTTTTCTGTCATATATCATATATCAAAGTAAGGTTTTTAACGAAGCCATGCTAAAAGCCTTAGGCGGTGCAATAATACCGACATCAGTAAAACAGCATAAGCAAGCAAACATTTCAACCGAGACGTAAGTTAATTCGGCGTTCGACGACGATTCAAAAACAATGCAAACCTATAATTTGCGGTCATATCAAATGTCAAAAATAGACGACATTCCTTAGAAAATCCTAAAACAGATATATCCACGTCAGAATCTGTTCAAAAAAATAACTTGAGATTGGAGAGTTTATATGGGCAGCTATGATTATCGCGCTGCGGTAAGGGACTTGGTGAACCTAATTAGAGATGATTTATTGCGGGCAAAGTGGGCGCAATTATTGTGAGACGATTAAGAGCAAAGCCGTCGTTAGAGACAAGCTGGGGTGACTATCATTCACTGTCAGATTTTTGGATAGGTAAAAAAAAAATTCTGTCACTTCTTTGAATCTAGGAGGTTTTAGGGTTCCGTAGCCAAATGGCAAAAAACGGAACCCTTATGGATTCGTCATATCTGTCTGTCCGTCTGTCCGTCCGTATGTCACAGCAACTTTTTTCCGAAACTATAAGAACTATACTGTTGAAACTTGGTAAGTAGAGTGTTCTGTAAATCTTAAGATTATCACACAGAAATAGAAAAAAAAACAATAAATTTCGGGGATTCCCCATACCTAGAACTGAAACTCAAAAAATTGTTTTTCATCAAACCCATACGTGTGGGGAATCTATGGATAGGTCTTCAAAAATGATAAAGAGGTTACGAATATCATTTTTTATTAAACTGAATTAGTTTGTAATACAATACAATACAATACAAATATGCTTTATTGACACCCAAGAAAAATACAGAAATTTAAATACATTAAATGGTGTAATTGTGTGTGTGTGTCCCCGTAACTTCTAAAATAAGACAATGATAAAACTAAAAAATATATATGATGTATATTACCATGCAAACTTCCACCAAAAATTGGTTTGAACAAGATCTAGTAAGTAGTTTTTTTAATACTTAAGTACGTCATAAATCGTAAACCGCAAATTACCTTTCATTCAATCAACTCAAGTATAATTAAATAAAAAACATTAATTACATACGGAATCCTTCATGGGCGAGTCCGACTCGCACTTGGCCGCTTTTTGTTTTTACGTTTTTCACTACTACCCTGTGTCTGTTATCATCCATATGATATACCCAGATTTTCATCAAGACTAGGCTTCTTTGCAATATGTTCATCATTTTGCGAGTGTTGTCTAAATATATTATAGTCACTTGCTCTTTGAGCTTTACACTTTTCTTATTCTAATTGAATCAGAACCTCAGAATAATAAAAGCGAAGCGCGCATTCCTTGCTCTTTGATGATTTCAATGATAGGAACTGTGACGTGTTTTTGTTTTAACCGTGCTCTGTGGATGCTACTGAAAATGTCTTGTCAAACCCTTGCTAAATGCACACCCTATTCGTTGAAGTCGTAGCAAACAATCTCAAGCCGTGGCATATGGAAGCTACTTTATGGCTTGCAACCACTCAAACATAACATAACCTATCATTTGGAAAAATTACACCTTTTTCAAATCTCAATTTTCATTATTTTTTTCATCAAATACCTAGATTGCAAGAAAAAACTGGCCAGTAATACCGCGCGTGCCAAAGAAACGCCGTGGGCCAAAAAACTAGCAATTTTAGTTTTTAAAACAAGGGAACATTCTAATTTCAAATATTTAATTCCGATCATTTTAGTTTTTTCTTTGTGGCGCTACCTTTTTATGTTAACAAAAAATGCCGTAAAATGAAGCATATCGCACGGCACGAAGTTATTTTTATGTTTTTTGTTGTGATCGTCACCAAATTACACCATTCTAAAAATATGAAATACAAAAACCTGCTTAGAAAATATGTGGTTTAATATTTTCTAAATACATTAGGATGTTTTAAAAACTTCCGCCAAAAGTGCCCTTTTTTGCTTGAAGCATATAGCTCACAAAATTACAAAACCTGCACCCGAACCTGCGCACAAGCAATCGCACTGCAAAGATAAGTCGAGAACAAAAAGAAGGCCTCGATTCTATGAAGACCTTACACTTTGCACGCCACTAAAGACAATGGCGCCCTTCAGGGAAGATAATGTACAGCCAAATCAAAGTGTTCTGTTGCACGCATACGCAACAAAACTGTTGTTATTTAGAAATCACGCCTTTCGGAATGGTTGAGTCCACTCGGAGCTATCGGCAACAATGGCCGTAGCCCGCGGTGTACCATTGTTGCTCCTTATCGATTCTGCATGACATTTAGTCGGGTGCTTTTACACCGATGTGTAAATCGGCTTTATTTTAGTCAAACACAGAGCCTTGACCTATTTTTGTTCATTAATTATTATTGTTTTTTTTTTTTGCATTTGTCATAGTTGCGTGGTAGGTTTTTAAGGAAATTCTCCTTTTCGTGTCTATTCAGCGACTATAAATAACATAGTCTATAGTCGAATCTATGTTTGATCATTTTCTAAAGCTCGATGCTTTTATGGTTCCTATAAATTTCAACATATTTATATGTTTTTAAAACAACACTAAACTAGTAAGTAATCTTTATGTTTTAAACAAAAATCATTTGCCTCCTGGCTTATTTACGACGAGAGAATAAAACACAGCATAGATCATACGACGTGTACTTACTGGCACCAAATTACATACTTCGCCGGACGACAAAATTTAATTCTAAAATGACATGTTTCGAATATTGGATAATGTCCCCAATTCCACAAACTGTCATAAATAATACACAATTACGTTACTGTGTAATAAACGATCGCATTAAGCGTTCCCAGAGCGACAAGGGACGTCCACCCGCGACCGCTGCCGGAGGGCAAATGACTTGAATTCCTTTTTTTCCTGCGTGCGGGTAGGACAAGAATGTGACCGAGCGTGCGATATGGTACACTCGTCTGCCCTAGGGCAAGCGACACGGGAATTTTATAAGTTTTTTTGTAGCTGTGTCGTGTTTTGCAAATTTTTTATATTACATTGAGCTTATAATAGGTACATACGTATACCTAAATGCACCTTTGACATGTTATTCATATTTTACAGTGTTTTTTACGCTACTTTCCAAACTTCATCTTCATCAAGAGATACAAACAAAGAACTTCGCCAGCGCGAATTATTTCCAACACAAGTCTTCCCAAGAACCGGTGGCGGAAACTCCCAACCCATATGGCGTTTGTACCGGTGATTAGAAGAAGAATCAGCGCAAATTGCACCTCACTTCAGTTCATGCTCAGTAACATGTTGTAATGACCAGTTACTGGCTTTCCCACGATCGGCGATCGGTTCAGAGCACGCATGTATTGAGTATTGACAAAAGTGAAATTGTCAGTGTTTTGCGTCGAGGCGTTTTGGTAATTCTGGCTAAATTAGTGTAGGTACATGTGGGAATTTCTCACGGAACTGCCGTCGGTGACGTTTCATAACTCAGTTATACCACAGTTATACTCGCAGTGGTTAAATTCGTCTTCCGACTAAATTTTAAACAAATCATGCGTTATATAAGAAGTTATGTATATTTTTTAATGGGTGTTATATTAATTTATTTTATGGCAGATATATTGTCAAACATATGTTATTGTAATTACATTAATAAAATTAATATTTTACGACACTTTGTGTTTGGAGGCAGCTCTGCATTTTTTAAGATTACTTACCCAAAAAGAAAAAAACTGATCCCTTAGGATCACTCGTGTATTAGTCTGCGTAGATCTATTTCACTAGACAGGTCTCATACAATTTAATTAACTTGTAATTTAATTAATTTGTAACTACAAATCACAAAACTCGCACATTTGAAGATTTGAAAAAAAAAATCTTGTATTTCTCGCGTTAAAATGTTACAAACAAAAGCTTCCCCCCTCCCCACCTGTTTACAATAAAATTACACAGACGAGCGAAACAATACTCTGAAATATCCAGTGTTTAACTCTTTACACTAAATTACTGTTTGGCTGTACGCATTACATGTTGCAAAGACAATTGGTGCTGTTTACACTACGATAGTGATGTGTGTGAGTGTAATTTAAAATCTACATGAAGGAGAAAAAAATCCACGCCCATGGGCGCGTAAAATTTTTTCTTCCTTCATGAAAATCTATGTATAGTAGTTACGTCACGTCACATTATAAAAAAGTGTTTTACTGCTGTTCATATAGGATCAAGTAATGTGTGAGTGTGTTTTAGCTTTTTATTGCTTTTTTTAATCGAGTAAATCAAAGCCCGTTACATCAAGTAGGTAGGTACCTATTATTATTGTGCTTCGTTAACATCCATGGCCCCACCAAGGGACTCAAGCCAACCGTAAATCAGGGTGAACTTATGGGTTGGTCAACTTCACACACAACCTTTGATTTCTTCGCAGGTGTGTGCAGGTTTCCTGATAACGTTTTTCTTCACCGTAAGAGCCTCAAATAAATGTAAGTACAGTAACCAGCACATGCGGCTGGACATGTGGACCTTGAGAGCGCCCGTATTTCGTAGCGGTAGGGGTGAATGTCCAGTCGCATGTACTGGCTTCTGTGTCAAGTATTAACGCGCTAGGCCGAGGTCCGAGACTCCTTCGAGCCGCCGCCCCTAGACGCGTTGGTACATGATTTTTTTTTGGGGTAGAGTCTTCCGCTCCCCCGCAAATCCGGTGAAGCTTGATCCGTCGTACTTTTTCGACTCAAGCATAACTTCACTTTGTAACAATCCTACCCTATCCTAAGGCACCAACCCTAGGTCTTCCCGGACCAAATTCTACCTAACTAACCTAATGCACCAAATTGTAACGTGTTCCTAGCTTAACGCACTAAAATATGCTGAGCAGATTTTGATAGAAAATTAAATAACTAACTGAATTGTGAATCCTGTGAAAAATAATCCTAGTTTAACCGTAACAAATTGTAACCACCCCGGCAATGGTTAAAATGTATGGAAATTGGTAAGTATAAAAGTAAATAAGTAAAAATTAGATAAGTAAGTGATAATATGGCCAGTGATTCGTCAAGTGATAGAACTCTACGTTGTGTGTGAAGTAACTCAGAATAATGTGAGAGCTATTACCAGATAAGAACTCTAAATAGGTACTATACGATACGACTAACTTGAACGCTTATAATGTACAGTAAAACTAAGAGACATCATAGATGGTAAGTATGTAAACTTTTATGTAAATCTTAGGATTGAATTTAATATTATAACTTCAGTCAAGACCCCAAATAACTAGTGAAGATGCTATTACTTTATTTTAATGCAAAATAACCTTTCAGTATAACTCATCAAGAATAAAGTAGGTAGGTAATATTCTATAAGAAGCAAAAGTTTATAAAGTAACCTGAATGAATGTAGTACGTATAGCATAATGAAAAGAGACATATTTACTTAATAAATTCATAGAAATACAGCTAGGTAATAATTTATTTATAGTAAAATAGAAGGTAGTTAAATCTCATTATTGTAACTAATTCTACTAAGGAAACAATATGACAAATTTTGCAATATTTACAAGAAGAATTTAGGGTATATTATTTGTTAATTATGTGGTTATTGACCTAAATAATGCACTTAGGTATACCTATTTGCTATTTGATTTCTAAAGATTTAGGTAAGTAAGGTAGATTGAGAAAATTATAACAAAGGAAATGAAAACTGAATTAAGTTATAGGAAGAATAAAATGATGAATTTACTTGAATTTATGGACTATTTTATGGAGTATGATAATAGATGATTATAGAAATACCTAGCTGTTGGATTACCTTTTAGGCAAGCAAGTACACAAAATAAAAGTAGGTAAATATGAAAAAATATTAAACATACCCGGCATCCGGTGTACTTAGGCCTGGCTGCTCCTCTGCTACCCTGGTGATGCGCCATCAGGTCTCCTACTTTGTCTATACTACTCTAGTATATTGTACCACCTGTAAATTTAAGAGGAGTATGATTTCGGTGTTTCCACATATATACGGGAGCTGTGAAAGGATAGGAAAGGTTAAAATAGGACAATAAATATAAAAAAGTAGAAATAATACCAAGGTCGGTATTCTTGGGTGCACTCAAGAGCTTCATGACCTGTGAAAATACACATTTATTTGAAATTCGCTTAAAATAGTGGGAGGGCGGATATTTGGAGAAATACACTTAAATAGATAGAATAAATACTTGGGAGAAAATTATTATAGGTAATCGTGGTTACACCAAAATCTACTTAGCTTTCAATTCCTGTAGTATCACGACGTCTCAAGTCTGCATCCACTGACACGATGGTTCGCCTGCACTTTAAGTACTAAACTATTTTTCTACATTTTTCCTAAATTTAAAATTACTTTTTCAAACTTTTTAACAAGAACGCGTTGCTTCTCGGAGTCTTCAAAATTCAAAATGGACGAATTACTTTGTAGTTCGTTGCTTGCCCACCAGGTAAAACTAACATAATACATAATAAACTACTTATAGATTAAATAATAGAATTACATGAAATAAATCAAATAATTTCGGAATTATTTTATAAAATATTTTTGTCTAATTTAATGTCTATTTACTATAAAATATAACTAAAGGTGTCGAATTTGTTATTTCCTTGTTCAAAACTAGACTTGCGAATATTTGTATGACAGCTGGCGCCATCTACCGTCAAATTGATGAAGCTATTCCTAAACTAGCGAAAGATTAACTTCTTCTTAATGGCACTAGAAAGATTAACTTTTCCCTACAGATATTCAACTTTTCTTTGGGAAATTGAATGCACGGGGCAGGCCAAGCAAGCCTGTCTCGGTACAACTTCACTGATGAAATTGACCTACTTATGTCAATTCAACGAAAAAAAACTAATGGCTTCAGTCAGGTACATATTATGAATTCGAAAATCAAAAACACATAGTGCGTGCCGGGGTTTGAGCACGCAGCCCCTGAATTACCACTGGGCCACTAACGCTCTCATTGCAGATATTATACTTCACAAATGCTCTACATTTCCCTATCTCGAAACTTCCTATGTACTTCTTATACTTACTTAATATCAATCTGGTCAATCAAATGTCCTATTTTGGATGCAGAGTTCAGGTTACAAGACACCAAAATCTCTAAAATCGTTAATCAATCGCCATCACCATACGTAAATTCACGTAATAGCGCCGAAACAGGAAAATTCGCATGTTGCGTGCAGAAAGCAGAGCGCATAATGAGAATGCTGCCAATTCACAGGCAGCCCAAAATAACCAGTTCCAACTACATCGCTTGTTTTTGAACGAAAATCTATTTCAAACAACATCGGATCTAGATCAGGCCCTTATATAGGTACCTATGTACGTATATATTCTTAATAGTATAGTATTATGTATTAATTTTACTTTACTTTTCTATGGAACAGCCCGAATCTATTCTCTTTTTGCAGTCTCTTTAACCTAAGATTGCCTGGAAGTGCTACAGTATCAATGAGGCTGCTTAATGACTTATCTATGTAATGAATGCATTTTCTGTATCCCTTGGTTAGTAAGTAAGGTAAGTTTATTTTTATTTTACTGTGGAAAACATTCTTGTATCTACAAAAGATGATTTGAAAAAAAAAGATATAGTTCTTTTTTTTATTTCGGCGACTAATAATAAAATCTTTCCTCGGTTTATTTTATAGTATTCGGTAATAACAAGGTAGAAAGATAAAATTAGAATACAAGCAAAGAAAAAATATTTCGTCAACATTAAATATCATCACGGTAAAATTTAAAACACAAAATACTCTTTTGGCTTAGCTTTGGCACCCGTAAAAATTACATAATATCTACATGTCTATTACTTACCTACATAGTAATCTCTATATTTAACATTCCAGCTACTTTTGTCATATTTTTTTTTATCATTAATATTAAATAGTAGCAGCAATCAATGTTAAAAGAATGGTCTGTTGTTTAAATTCTAAAAGCCTTATAGGATGTTCTTTCTTCCCTCCCCCTCCCTCTAATTGCCTTTAAGGACCTCTCTCTCCCCTCCCGCCTTTGTAAATAGCCGCTGGGCAATTTGCGTATTATTTACTGCGCAAGAGTGCCTTAGCAGTTAATTAAAGTAGCTGTAAAGTAAAAGTGCTTTTAATGAAATAGGCTAGTAAAATATTTCACAGTTTCATAAAATATAATAGGTATAATCATTAAAATAAATAACTAGAAAGGACTTAGAGCGTCGTCGGTGGCTAAGTTGCTAGGGCCGTTGACTTTTATTCGGAAGCTCGAGGGTTCAATCAAGCTTTGGTGTTAATAACATTTTCGAATTTATATTATGAATATTTTTTCGTAGCTCGGTAAAGGAAAACATCTTAAGGAACCTGCACACACCTGCGAAGTAATTCAAAGGTTATAAATAAAGTTGACCATCCCCCACTGAGCCAAAGACCCAGCACGGTCGACTAAGGTCTATTCACCCTGATTTTAGGGTAGGCTCGAGCTATGCAAAAGTATCGAATGGAGATTTGAATCAGGATCAAGATATTTTTTTCTACGTCGCTATCGCAGCCGCCGCCGCCGCCGCCGCCTTCACCAGTTCGCCACAGAGCCAGTGGCTATTGTAATATTTTGCACAGGTACTATTGCAGATAAAACACTCATTTTGTTTAACATTTTGCCAACTGTGAGTATTTCTGTAGCTGCAAGTTGAAATTTGTTTACGATCCCTCCTGCCAAAGTTACTTTTTACGTCTATTTATTTAGCTTTGTTGTGCTACTCATTCGGGATTTCACTTCCTAAGGTCGCAAATATAATGTGGTTGTCCGGTTTCTCTAGCCGGGGGGTCCTGTCATCAAAAGTTGTCATATCTTCCTTTGTTAGTTTTTATAGATCATAATTTGTTCAATGAGCTTCTTAAAATTATAATTGCATTAGTTTACTCTCTTTAGTCCGTGACTTTACCGAATAATTGGTGAACAAAATAGCGCTTGACATTTTTACATTTTTAGCATTTTATGCGATATTTCGGGCGTGCTTTAAATAGATCATTGTTATCCAAAAGTTATGTTTCGGTGTTATTGTTGTCTTTTGTTAGTTTTTGTACTTGTATTGTATCCATTATTATGTTTTGTTAACTACTTGGGAAAAATTGGTTCTATCCAGTAAAGGTAATTGTTAATAGATACGTAGTAACAACTACGTTATAGAAACCCCGTATTTTTTCTGTACCTGGCGCTATCTATGAATGATGTTAATGACTGTCTGGTTACTTTTTTGTTAATTTATGTATTTTTGCAACAGTGGAGACCACTGACCACTTTACTACTTTTACTTCATAAAATAGCTTTTAGTGTCGCATTACATCAAAAGTAATTTCAGTCAGCACTAGTCTCGAGTCACTAAATTTGTCGCTTTCGCTAGCATACAAAGTAACTTTATGTGAATGACAAATTCAGCACTCCTAGCAACTTTTTGGGGTAGAGTCTTCCGCTCCCCTGCATGTCCGGTGAAGCTTGATTGGTCGTACCTTTTCGACACAAGCATAGGTCAATTAAAAAATATAGGTATATATCCTAGCAACTTGTTCTACTTACGACTTGCTTTTTATTTCGAAAAATGGGTAATTTTTGTCATTTTGTAGGTAAATTTATGCTGATGCTACTGGATACATAAAGCTGAAGATCAGGTAAAGCGACGAAGTTTTTTATTATTATTTATTCTTATTCTCTTTGAGTTGAGACAGCAAACTATAGTCTCGGCCTCAAAACCAGCCACATGATTTTTTTTTATTCACCTATGCTTGTGTCGAAAAGGTACGACCAATCAAGCTTCACCGGACTTGTCACCACACGAATAGCGTCGTCGTCGTTAGCCTTCTTCAAGTCCGCACGCGTCCAGGTGGCAGCTTTTTTTTTTTTTCCCTATGCTTGTGCCGAATAAGTAGGTACGACCAATGAAACTTCACCGGACTTGGCTTCACCGGAATGATCCAGGTGGCAGAAAAACCAGGGCAGCTAATGAGATGATGGTTCATTTTCTGGGAAACCATGCCGCACCTACATTCCAAGTTGAAATCTCCATCGGTATTGGCATCGGCATCGGTATTTTATGTAAATATTTAAACTTACATCATAAAGATGATACTCTCGTTTTGTTCATTACCATCTCTTTAAACATCAAAATATTGAAAGCCTCTCTTTTACTAAATTGACTAGGAACCCAAAAATAAATCAATCACCGTTTCTAATCAAACTCTATAATCTTTTCCTTGGCAGGAAATTGTATCACAGTACCAGATGCAAGAAGGACTGAATTAGTAGGGCGTTGTATAACTGACACCGCAATGCCACATAATACTGTCGACACGAAGCTACAATGCCGGTGGGCTGGAGGTTTGAACTAGGGTCGTTTCAATCATAACATAAATAAGTACCTATATCAATCTAGTCCTTAAACGCATTTGACAGGAGGATCTTGGTTCGTAGTTGTTGTCAATAACCCCGATAATAATCACGAACACATTCATCCCTGAAATCTGAGATATGTCCTTACTGAAGGACGTATCGTAGTATTTAAAAACACCAGAAATACAAACTAGACTAACAAATATCTGGCTATTTACCAAAAATTATTTCTTTAACTATTCATTGTAAAAGACAAATACATGTAGAGAGACGGTACGACAGGTCTGCTTATTACTGAAGAAATATCTTGCAGCAGACCCAAAATGTCTAAATAATAATGTGAAGACAGCCCTAGTCATCGCTCGATGGTGGATGGTGGTGGCTATTTGTCGCTGGACCTCCGCTGGACTGTATATCTTGGCCGTAATTCGGTCGACTGCCCCCGCGCGCGCGTGGTGCCGTGGGCTTAGGATGATCGCACACTAAGAACATCTCACTGCTCTACTTAGAACCAGGCTATTTAGGTGAAAATATGAGCTACTAAAAATAAATGTGATTAACTTACGAAAGACGAAAATGCTAAGGAAATTTAAGCTCAAAAATTTTAAATTTAGAGTAGGTCGACTTCTTTATTGCACACTATACAGTATAATTCACAATGAGGATATAAAGTGTACATGTAGGCGACTTTATTGCTGAGTAGCAATTTCTCAGGCAATCAAAAAAAAAATATATAAAACCTAAAATTTTCTATTACCTCATGCATTTGCTGAAATAAGTACCTACCTATCTCATTTTTATAATATGTTCAGTTCACTAACAATTTGAAAACGATTCCGCCTCTAGGCATCGAAGGGTAGAGTAGGTCAATTTTGGCAAAGCAAATTATACTCACACCTATTTATTACAATCAGACTAAAAAATAAATGCCTAGGGAGAGATGAGAATCATTGCATTAAGTAAATAATTAGCTTAAAAATCGATATTAAAAGACTGGGTTTTCAGAGCATTCATAACAGACAACTGCCGACATCTGTCTGCCATAATTACTAATACCTTAGCCTATTCAAAAATACTACAAAAGGCATTACCTATTGCAAAAACCAGGTCTCAATAAGCACCCAGCTTAACACGTCGCACGCCGATAGGGCGCGCTCGTGAGCGATGCGTCTAAAGATAACACATTGCTTTGTTTCGCTGTAAAACTCGAAAATTAACATCATTTGCCAACGCCCGATCGCCACAGTGATACTGACACTAGCGGTGATCCGGCTAAGTTGGAAGAACACGCGATTTATTAATAAATACTTATAAATAACCGAACAAGTAAATAATGGCCTTTACTGTGTCTCTTTACCAAGTTTCAGCATAACGCAGCAACGATGTTTGGCAGCGAACAAATATCTAACTCTATCTTGGGCTTGACACTTTCAATGTCAGGTATTATAGCTATCACTATCACCTACATTACACCTACATTATTATGTTTCATTCAAGATAAAATAAAAAAGCTACAGAGCTGGTGTTAGCTAACAATTCCGTTCGAGATATTCCTGGTTTTCTTTACGTTCCAAAGACTCCCCATAATATCCCCCAACTCTTCATCCTATTTGACCCTATATCCAGCTATGCTTTCCAGAACTCTACCTATTCTTTAACCAAATCGTCACTTTCCAAGCTGCCGTAACTATCTAAACCATATACCTAGTTTTTTTGCCACGCTTCAGACTAACTAGACTTCATGAGCTGTGGCGTGGTCGTCACTCGTCATTCGGAAACCGTTTCTTCCTTGACATTTTTACAAAACGAGCCAACAGTTCTGCGAGTTTGCGCCGCCAACCTCCTCTTATATTATATAATATCTGAAAGAATCCCCGCTAAATCCTATAGCACAAATCACACCTTGGCAATAATGTGGTGTTTAGTTTTAATAGTCGTCGAGATTTCGGATTTCGATGTTGGTGCATTCTTCGGTCAGCTGGTAGCGACCGTCTCGAAGTTTCACATTAAGGCTCACCATCATTTCACTGTATCTTTATAGGAAGGCATTAGCAGGTGATTACTTACCTACAAAATATTATTATTGGTGGTTACATTGGGTAGTAAAACTGTAACTACTTTGAGAAGGACATTGTGCCCTAATTGTCTGGAATAAGTACCTCATTCTACTTACCTACATGGTGGATGATCAAACAAACAAATTTGTTATGATCTCTTTTTATCGTCTTTGGCTGAAATGATGATGAGGATTTTGATGATGATTAATCAAATCCATTTTACAACATAGCGACCAGCAAATCTTCTATTTTAAGATATATATGATATAATTAAGATAATATAATTAAGATATAATCCAGAAATTTTTCTATTTATACTCTAAGGATAATAATATTTATAATGGCTTTGGCTCTTGTTTTATGTATTTTTGTATGCAACAAAATCGTTCTAGATACTCTGCTAATCTTACCCAAAAATGCGTTGTCTTTTAAAAAGGCACCTGCTCAATAGCTTGTCTTTTCTACATCACCAAGACGTACCTAAACATTGTATAGCACTGATATAGACTGATATCCACAAGCTTGCACATTTCTTATCAGCCAACTAAGTGAAGTTCTAGGTAAGGTGTGGTAAGGTCTGCGGTGCGGTCGTGTTGCGTGC
Organism: Teleiodes luculella; assembly: GCA_948473455.1. Lineage (NCBI taxonomy): Eukaryota > Metazoa > Arthropoda > Insecta > Lepidoptera > Gelechiidae > Teleiodes > Teleiodes luculella. The sequence continues at coordinate 10,108,963 of OX419598.1, read as the reverse complement.
CGCCGCCCTATAAAGTTCTTATCTCACCCTGTCCCGGCTTACCTACAGATGCTCAGCCATTGTGATCGTATCTACCCTGGGAAAAGGAATTCGGTTTCCATTTTTGAATTCGCTTTTGCGGTTTGGCTGCGAATTTTGTGCACGCCAGTGCTAACACGGACGTTTTTGATAGCGATAACGAAGCAGGGAAACTGTACCTATTCATTTGTTCTAATTTTTTTACACAAGTTGAATATCTACTGGACCTAAATGTATCTAGCTGCTAATTTTTTTTTTGCTATTTTATAATTTGTCCCATATAAAAGTCGTTCATAATCATGAGTAAAATTTTTTGCTAAAAATTAATACTGATAAAAATTTCAGGGTAGACTCTAGCCCCTCAATGGAGACAATATGGCAATATGGGCTGCTAACATGGCTGCTAAAGATAACTTACTTGTTTATTTTGTTTAAAATTAGTCAAATTTAAAAGGTAGGCTGTAAACAATAAGAAAATAGTAAATAGATTTCAATAAAAATAATAATACTTATATTTAATATAACATAGTTTTATCAAGTGCAATATAAATGAGAAAGAACATTAAATTTAAACAAAAACAAAGTTATCAGCATGAAAAGTTTGTATAATCATGAAACGAGCGCACAGCAGATGGTGGTTAACTTTTAACCTCCCATCTACTTACACCAACTTAACGTACACCGCTTTGGTATTTCTTACTTTCATACACATAAAGTTGGATTTAAAAATCACAGATGAAATTAAATCTTGGCAGAATCTTGTCAATCCTTCGCGTATAGGAAGCAGCTAGCGACTGTGGTTTAATGAAATTATTTCATAGAAAACGGTGGTTTTAACTAAGTCGTGCAGCTGTGAGATAGAAAAGTGACGAGACTGAATGGGGGTTTTGGTGTACTTAGAACCTGCACGGAAAGTGAGGCATAAAGAAAGCACCTTATAGGTAAGTCCATTACAGGAAACCTGTAACAATCGCTGCTTCAAGCGCGAGGAATAAATCTTTTGCTAAAACTTTTCGCAAACTTTGCTTTGATTAATATGAAAATCAAACGATAAATTCATTGACACCTAAAATCTACGACTAATCTATCTACAATTAATCTTGTCAAATCTTTTTTTTTTCTCCGTACAATAACATTAAAATTTAAATAACTCCCGCCACAAAACCATTACTTAGAGCCTTTCAACAACTAGAAAAGAGCTGATCTTCAAATGGCTGAAGATATTTTCTTGGATTATATAGTTAGGAAAACTCTCGATTATGACACCTTGCAAACAAAAAAAATACATCAAAATCGGCGCATCTGTTTAGGAGCTACGATGCCACAGACAGTAAAAAGAAAGCTGCTAGCAGTTAGCAGAAAGAACGAGTGTTTTTAGTACCTATACATCACAAAGAAAATGTGGACAAATCTTACGTTATCATCTCAGACAAAGATGTCCACTGCTGGACAAAGGCCTCCACAAGAGCTCCACAATGATCGGTCCTGCGCTAAATGCACGCATCCAGCGGCTTCCCGCCACCCTCACCAGATCGTCGACCGACCTCGTGGGGGGCCTGCCCACACTACGTCTTCCGGCGCCCGGCGGCCATTCAAGAACCTTTTTGCCCCAACGGCCGTCGATTCTACGCGCAATGTGCCCAGCCCATTGCCACTTAAGTTTAGCGATTCTTTGGGCTATGTCGGTGACTCTGGTTCGCCTGCGGATCTCATCATTCATGATTCGATCAAGCAAGGAAACTCCAAGCATAGCCCTCTCCATCGCTCTTTGGGTGACTTTGAGCCGTCTTATGAGGCCCATCAGAACCGTAGGTAAGTCATCACTATATAGAAACACTAAAACTCTGGAACATACGAGCTAGACTTTCGAAACTTTCGATGTTCGAGACTAATTACTTGTTAAAGAAATGACAAATACTTAGTCGATGAATCAAAACAAATGCTCCTCAATCTCTCATAGCTCTAGTAGTTTCCAATAATAATTTGAGATTAGTATCAAGAATCTATCACCGCGTCGTGACCCGGGGCGCAGCGCCGGCGCAGCGTCTGTTCGGACGGGATCCGTTTGGTCCAACAAATTAGTTGCCGTGTCGTGTGATCGCGCGAACGATCACGGATTGAAGGACTATTCGCCTTAAAACTTTTCATACTGAGGTTATATTATAAGAAATTCTGTTGTTTTTGAAACTGCGACCTCCAAATTTAACTATTTAAAAATGCTGACTAAATCCGTCTTAAGCAGTTTTTAGTTTTGACAAATTTGAACGCAGATTTTGCCATATTTTGCTTTACTATCTTTCTTATCGTTTGTGCCTCGAGGTTCATAATTCTGGGTAATAGGGTGTCACCATTATTATTTTTCTTTTGTAGCGTGTTTTTCGTTAGGGTTTCGTAGCGCTACGTATCGTCGTAGTGCTCTACAATCATTCGTTGCATCTCAATCACCATAGTGCTATCGTGTATCGCTAAACTACGTATCATCTTATTTCTGCGTATTTATAAAAAAGACAAAATTAAAAACGAAAAGAGCAGCAGTTTCGCAAAGAAAATAAAATTTACTTATTGTGCTAAAGTATACTTAGGCCATGGGCGTGATATTAAAGTATATTCAATTCTACTCTGTGGATAAGGCTTGCTTATTTTTTTCATTGAACATCTTCAGGTGAAGCGGGAACAGACTTGACGTAAGATCGCTCACGATCTGCGCGAGATATCGCACGATTTACTGCTCTATTGGGCGATACATCGCGCGTCGGGAATCGCGACTGCCGTGCGACTGTACCCGCGATGCCATTCAGCTGGTGCCAGCTTCTTCTAATTCTGATTAAAGAGTTGATAGGTTTTAAGATGTTTTCCTATTCTCTTCTTCAATTTTTAAAACCGCGTTCTTGTCGGTGAAGTATTTTCCTGATTGTACAGTTTATACCTGATTATAGGTACCTAAAGTCTAATTTAAGTTACGTAATAATTTATCCTATTAACACAAATTCATTTTCTCTAATAATCGGTGGCATTCGGCGGTAAGTATTTTGAGATTCGGTGGTTATCGCACTCCTAAACTGTTACTATTACTACGTAAAAAGAGCCTTTAATGCAGAGCATGATTTTTACTTTATCTATTTAATTACAAATAGTTTTTGCGTTATTTTTCATGCGTTACCAAAACCAATGATTTATGTATCAAATTTATTTCAGCAATAGTCACAGCAATAAATTATCATTTACAGTCATTTACAGTGTTAGTGCCACAGTTAATATAACACTAGTTGGTGATGATAAAGTAGACCATTATAATATGTATAATATTATACAGCACCTAGAGTGTCTCCTAAGACCGTGGATCAACACTTTATCATCTAGCTTTTCTGCTTACACGTGCGATGATCCAAGTCATACATCTTATATTATGTATTGTTAAACTGTGAAGTAGACAACACCCAAAAGAACTCTAATCCGTTTTATAACAAAAAAACAAAAGTAATCATCAAATCGATAACCTTGTCTCGCACCTAATTGCAGGGCTGATGTAGGCTGTTATTATGCAATTATAGCCGTGTACTGTCGGGCTGTCAGGCTGGCCTTGCAAGAACAATGTGGGCCAATTTGGGTGTCCGACCCCGGAAGCGAGCGTCCGATGCGATGTGAAAATCGTTGAGTGTGGATTTAGTCCAAGTATAAGGTCCCGGGGTACCGAGGCTATTTAGTTTTTGTTAGACATTGAAGTGTTTGCTTACTTTGAAATGAACTAGCCCTAATCATGATTTGTCTCTTTATCACCTTTTAATGTAGGTGCACACCAGCTAGTTCAGTGGAGACACTATTTGGTATTCTGTGGTGGAGATGCTTATTTCCGTCACTGTAATCGAAAAAATTAAGTAATCGTAAGTCGAACAAACTACTTGCGAAATTCCGGTACGTACGTACGTACCTACATGCTATTTAAAAAAACTTTTCCCCTCCTTTCCCACTATTCCGCGTTTCTTATCCAATTAGAAAGAAAACTTACTTAAAAAAATTACATATTTCTTCTCTTATTTATATTTGAATACTATCAAGCCGTCCACCGTCCACCACTGATATGACGTTGACTCGCATCGCATCGCATTGAGGCAGACTAAACCTACATACTTTTGAAATTATTTAGCAAAAAATAACAACGATTCTGAAAGGAGTTCAATGAAAGTAGATGCGTCTCCGGTGGAACTTGTTCAGAGCATCCACAATGTCAGGGTGAAGGCGGGACCCGCGCGATCGTTCACCACGGGACCACGACTGCTGGGCTAGCGGGCCACACTGGGCCATTCCTTTACACTTGGACGAAAAAGTTCCGCTCCCCCGCAAGTCCGGTGAAGCTTGATTCATCGCCGTTTTTAGACCCAATCATAGGTCAATTAAAAAAAATGACGAAAAAGGTATATACTGAATGTAAGCTATGGAAGCTAGATAAATATAATTTTGCATAGGGGCACATTACATAACGCAGACAAGCACGAGGGCGGATTTTGAGAAATCCCAGGGATAGTTTCCTTGATATCCATTTATCAACCAGGAATATCAATTAAAATCTGTAATTATTAATGAATGATATGATACTTGCTAAGGTTAGGGATCCTAAAGAAGAGACATTTAGTAAAAATTACGTGATAACGTGTTTTAGTCATCAGAAGTGGGATACGAGAAGCGAGATCAGAAGTGGGATAGTAAGCTCACAGTAAGTTGAAATATATTTCAAGGGGTAAAAAGATTTTCTAAGCTGAAAGCTCATAGTAGTATGACAAGGTAACGTCTTCTGTGATTTTAAATGGGTAATTAGATAAGTACAAGAATAAATATTCTGGGAAATATTGCATAGAGTTCATATTTCACCCCGTGTACCACGACAGCGTTGTTGGACGCACGGTGCGTTATTGTGCGAATTAAAAAGGGCATCGCAATCCGCCACCAGCCGGCGGGCGGGTCACGAAGCCGCGAGTGTGTGCACCGCTTAATGACATACCAAGACTCGGTAAGGCGGTGTACACAGACGTGGTACGAACAGACTGAAAACTTAGGACGACCGTACCTATCTAATCGGCTTATTGGAAAAGTTGCCGGGAGTCTTAGTTTTCAGTAGTGATAGATGGATAGAAGGCTCTCTCTGCAAGGTGTGAAAACCCTTATCATTTGGTAGGAGTTCTTCTTCGTTTGTTTTTTGAAGTGTCAGGATTATTAATCCGCCTTATCCGGCTTCTGACGAGAGCAACGGCATTACGTGCCTTCCGAAATATGGAATCATCTTTCTCTACTGACAATCAGGTGATTCAGCCTGCAATGTCTTAACCAAACTTGGGAAAGTCTGACAATATGAACTTTTGTTCGATGATGCCGTACTGGGATTCGAATCCAGAACCTTAAAGCGAGGCAAGCTTTTTGGTTTAGCTTTAAAGTTTTTATCTCCTGGCTACTGAAGGCTGTTAAGGATCGCAGTTGTTGTTGGTTACACAGGTGAATAGTGCTGCCCATTTCCTGTGTTAGGTATATAGGTACCTATAATATCTATAGGTAAGGTTAGCTTGGTTCTATTTTAAGTTGAGAACCACATGGCCAGAAATATAGGCTAATGACAAAGTTGTTTACACGAGTATTATGTTCACTTCACAAATGTCTCTTTGTTATAGTCGTACCCAAAGCCTTATGGACGCAGCCTTACAAAATATTATACTTGTAGGTAGGTAGGTACACTTAGTAATTGCCTGTACGTATAACCGATTAAACGGCCCTTTGCAGCACAAATTGATGAGTTCAAATGGCGTCCACAGGAGTATGTAAAATGGTACTAAATGTATCGTAGCATTAGCGTAGGTTGGCGTTAATTTGTTCTGGATGTTAGTTATTTAAATATTAGTATAAAATTAAATATACTTAACACTTTTTATCTTGAAAACCACGTGAGTGCTGTTTCAAGTGGAGTATTCTACAATCTTCTCTGCTATTTGTTTTACCTCCTGTTCTAAAACGACCCAACATGTATTTTCTCTTATCTGTTCTATGAGCTCTTCTTGGTCTGTTCCTTCTATTATACATTCAATTTGAAGTCAGGGCTTTTAGATTCAAAAGAAAAACAAAAGCCATATAGTCGGGGAGTACCTACATTCAGCTGCAGATATGACTTACATCTTGTTCATTAATGTATCTTCTACGCTAAAGTTGTCTGGTAAAGATCGCTACAAGCAATAAGACAACAGCCTCCGTGGTCGAGTGGTCAAAAGCTCGCCTGACGTTACGGAGGTTCTGGGTTCGAATCCCGGTAAGGATTCGAACAAATATCACTTTATGAGACTTTCCCCAGTTTGGTTAGGGCCACAGAACATTTAAAAGAGGTTAGAATGGCGATAATGCGCCGTCCGTATGAAATCCGGTGTCGCCGATTCCACCCCACCTTTCACCTCCACTACATCTGTACTTCAATAAAGATGAAGTTTACGCACATATTTGCAATTTCAAATCTAGCCAATCATAGCGCCGCTCAATCACACGATTTCAAATAGAAACGAATCATACGCATGCACGCATACCGATGTACATTTTTATAGCTATGTGTGAATTAGACAGCGCGATCGCGTCTTTGCGTGGAGTATGAGCGTTTGCTCATAGTCTTGGCACGCCGGCCCCGCCCACAGCGCCTTTTTTCTAACCTCTTTTAAATGTTCTGTGGTTAGGACATTGCAGGCTGAATCACCTGATTGTCCGAAAAGGAAGATGGTTCCGCGCTTCGGAAGGCACGTACAGGCGTTGGTCCCGGTTACTATTACGGATGTACCTAGTCGTTACATGAGCCATGTCAGAAGCCATAGGCGGCTCAATGATTCTGACACCAGGGTTTGAGAGGTAGATTAGCCTCGAAACCCACACGCTAAAGAAGAAGATAAGACCTCATGTGCACACTATGTAGTCTTTGTATTTGTGATTTTTGTGGGTAATAAGTGTTTTACTTATTTACACCCCGGTGCTAAGAAAATGTTTAAAGTTATCTCTGCAGCTGACCGTATATTACCGTACTCTTCCGGATAACTCGACCGCCTACTCTACAAGTGTAAACCTGGCTTTTCCACTAAGTTAATATCTATTATTGAATTAAATAAAAATAATATATAATTTATATAAAACCTTTATTCAACTTTAACATTACTCTCTTCCTTAACCTGACTCTCCTCTTTAACCTTACAACTCTTCTTATGCTTTAATATTTCTACAGGCGTCAAAAATAACGTTTCATTACAAATTTCACACTTATATTCCTTCGTATTAGGTCGAATATTCTTCTGTACTTTTGGAGCTTCTGTCTCTTTCTTTTCCTCTTTGCTAGAGCAGGTGAACCGGCGGTGTTGTAACCTTTCTAGTGGTGAGAAACAAGCGACGATTCCGCAATCGGGACAGGTGTAGGAAAGGCTGTAGGCTTCTTGGTAAATGTTGTACGACCAATCAGTGTCCACCACGCTAAAATACAAAAAATATAAGTCTAAATGTGCAAGTCAAATAGTCAATTGTTCCATCTTTAACTACTAGCGAGATATAATAAATAAAGTTAATGGCTTCTATATATCCTACAGAACACCGTCTAGTTCCTCGCCGTTTTTTGAAATATGAAAAATGGATTATTTTTCGAGTTATTTTTTAAAGGATGGGGCGCCACTTAGCACCTGTAGGCCACTTAAATAGTGATTAACTTCTATGTAATCCATCTTCCACAATTTTTTTCTTGCAACTTAGACGTATCAAAGAACAAGAGCGCAAAGCGCCTTTCAGGCATCAAATAGCAAAAGATTAATTCTGCACTTATAAACACTACTGTACGACTTGCGTTTGCGTTTTTAAAGTTGCGCAAATCATGATCCTATATCGCATCCGTAACACGATTAGAAATACGCCTCTTTGACTCAAATTGCGGATGAAACGTATAAGTTTACTATCAGTCATTTCGAATTGAGATAGATTTTACGAATCTTGTCCCAATATTTTTTATTCTGCGCTTCTATTGAAAAAACCTTAAATTGACCAGAAGCCCGTAGCCAGCTATATCAAAAATGGTTTAAAAATATCTTATTTATTCAATACAAAGTAATTTATTAAGAAGACGCTTCCCAAGAAAGTTTTATACGTGAAGCTATTACTCTGTGCTATTACTATCTCGCTGTGTTTATATAGTTAAATGTAAAATTATACTTTCACTCGTCTATGGTCTGTTTCTTAGAAATCCGGACAAAAGTATATTGACCTCTTTCTTTTCTTGAATGTTATTAAAAATAATGTAACGCCAAAATGTCTGGCAAGGTCACACGCTCACCCCGCCTTCTCCTACGGTATGCCAAATTACGTATTTTGCGATAATTTCCTATACTTTTATCGTATCGTTTAAAAAAATGTGCGCATTGTATGCAAGCGTCAATGACCTTTTGTCCGGATTAATATGAAACAAACCATAAAAGCACATGCCTTCAAGCAAGATATTGACTACATTTATGTACTGACCAGTTATAGACCACGTTGTCAGTGATATAGACGCCGCCTTTCTTCTCGTGTGGTCGACATTCGAAACTCTCCTCGAAGGGGTTAGGTTCTATTGCCGGGTGGGCTTCGTCTGGACCGTAGTATAACACCTGGGGAACAAAGGCACAGAAGAAAATAATAGTACTAACCCGTACAGAAAGGACACTCACCCCCCCGCACCAAAATGAGTTCCCCGCCCGATATAGCGCCCCACGCCCCGCACCCCGCAGGCGCCGCGGGACGTGTTTTACATAGCGCCTAGCGCCATTGACTTGTAGTTGTTATTCAAAAAGAAGTAGGTTGTCAAAATGCGTTTTCTGTATGGAGTGACCGCCCAGTGACGAAGGTATATCTGTCGCGCCTGCAGGCCACCTGTAAGCTTACTATGTAAGAAGCGACAAGCTCGAGAACCTGTCAAACGCGACATAATAGTGACATTAGAGCCATAGTATGTCATGATTGACAGTTTCTCGCGTATTACGTAGTAAGCCTACAGGACCTTGGCTAGCCGACAGGAGCGGCTGAAGATTGAAGTTCATGAACTACGGTTTGTTTCATATAAATCCGGATAAAGGTTCATTGACCTCTTTCTTTTCTTGAAAGTTATTAAAAATAATGTAACGTCATGTCTGGCAAGGTCACACGCTCACCCCGCCTTCTACTACGGTATGCCAAATTACGTATTTTGCGATAATATCCTATAGTTTATCGTATAGTTTGAAAAAAAAAATGCGCATTGTATGCAGGCGTCAATGACCTTTTGTCCGGATTAATATGAAACAAATCATAGTATGATTTGATCTTAATTCCTTATCATGTATTAACCCCCGACAAAAAAGAGGGGTGTTATAAGTTTGACATGAGTGTCTGTCTGTCTGTCTGTGACATCGTAGCTCCTAAACGGATGCACCGATTTGAATCTAGTTTTTTTTGTTTGCAAGGTGTCACAATCGAGAGTGTTCTTAGCTATGTTCCAAGAAAATATTTACAGCCATTTGAAGATTATCAGCTCTTTTCTAGTTGTTGAAAGGATCAAGTAACGGTTTTGTGTCGGGGGTTATATATTTTTTTTCAATTTAGTGTTATTATGTAAGATGGTGGTAGATAATAAAATTCATACCTTTAAGTCTCCCGGCAGCAGTCGTTTGATGGTGTAATACACCTCGCAGTTCATATAAGAGCTCATGTCACAAGACAAGTCGTGTTGGAGCTCGTCGTATGATTCTTTCGGCTTGTTTCTCTCTAGTTCCGACTCAACCGATTTATTTGGATTGGCATCTGAAAATATAGTATTCTTAATTTTTTAACCCCCGACGAAAAAGAGGGGTGTTATAAGTTTGACGTGTGTGTCTGTCTGTCTGTCTGTGGCATCGTAACTCCTCAACGGATGCGCCGATTTTGATCTAGTTTTTTTGTTTGTAAGGTGTCACCAATCAAGAGTGTTCTTAGCTATGATCCAAGAAAATATCTTCAGCCATTTGAATATTATCAGCTCTTTTCTAGTTGTTGAAAGGATCAAGTAACGGTTTTGTGTCGGGGTTATGATTTTTTAAAATTTTGTGTTATTATAAGTGCACTGTATTTTTTATTAGTATTTTGAAACAGATGACGTCTGTTTACGCATTTTACTATTTTAAATCGAATCAAAAAACAAAAATCGTTACGCTCTGTGCACTTTGGATTTTGTTTTGTTTGGATGATTCTACTCACAATGAATAACTTTTACTATAGGACCAACAAAAAAAATACCAACTATACTCTTTTTGTGGAAGTTTATGGTTACTATGCGTGCCAAATAAGAATAGGACTGTCAAGGACGCCATCTTGTCAGTCCCTCCTTTTCTTATTTGGCAAATTAGAAAAGGAGGGACTGACAAGATGGCGTCCTTGACAGTCCTACACAAGGAAAGGTTGCAGTCTCTGGGTTATGTGCTTTAGTCGCCTCGTATCAAGACACACATTATTTAGGCACCCAAGAGTAAGGTACCGGGACCGAACTAAAGATTTTCCTATAAAAGGGAAAATGTTACCATAATCGCAATGCATGGCAGGCGAGTTGGGAATCGCAGTTGTTATAACCTGTAACCACATAGGGGAACGCTAACGACATAGTATAAAACAAAGTCACTTTCTCTGTCCCTATGTCCCAATAATATCCCTTTGTATGCTTAAATCTTTAACCCTATGCAACTGATTTTGATGCGGTTTTTTTCAATAGATAGATAGAGTGATTCAAGAGGAAGGTTTATATGTATAATACATGCATAGTATACATAAGGATAACCCACAATAAGCATTTTCCCGTGCGGAGCCGAGGCGGGTCGCTAGTAATAAATATATTATGTAATAGTAAATAAGCACCTGCAAGTCTTCTATTGATTAAAGCATCCCACCGTTGTCTTAATTTAACTGCTTTCAGTAATAAGTTCATGCCAGTTTCTGGATATGGAAACTCTAATAGCAACCAAGAGTCGCAGACGATCCTGAAATAAGAACAAACATTGTACAGAAGCCAGCACATTGCACATTCGCACTACGAAATTCACCCCTACCGCTACGGAATAAGGGCGCTTCAAGGTCAATATGTCCAGCCGCATGTGCTGGCTACTGCACAACACAACCCTACTAATGTTATAAACGAGAAAGTTTTTGAGAATGGATGGATGAATGTTTGTTACTCAATTTTAGTCGCCCATTTTGTCCCATTAGTACCAAAAAGTTGTGAGACGCACGGATCGACTTTTAAATAATATCTTACAATACATTATGACATACAATTACAATAAGAGTGTGTGTGTGTGTGTGTGTGTGTGTTATCAAATTAGGTGCAATATTTGCACTAACCTTGTCTTAGGCTTTTCGTAGTTAAAAGACCTAAGCTAACTAAAGCTTAAAAAAAGAATTGGTTTTCACTAACAGTCTAATTGGGCTCACAAAGGTAGGCAAAAACTAAGCAGTTTTAAAAAAGTCTGAAGGTTACTAGCAAACAAAAATTTCACCAAATCTCACAAGCGATTCTCAAGTTTAATGCAAACGGTGTTCGTCTTATCTGGGTAATGTGGAATCTAAGAAGCTGTGCACAAAAAAAAATTCTTAATTTCTTACCTTGAAAAGCCAATATTAGTGTCTATGGTATGAGCCAGTAGGAACAAAGTTTGGGCGGCGGGCATTCTCATCGAATTTACTATATACGGTTTGGTTGTCTCCAATAACGATCTGAAATAAAAACAATTTTATTAAATAGAAGTATGATTATATTCACTATTTGATTTTTTTACAATCAAGTACCGTAATACCGTACGTAATATTGGCTTTTTGTACCCTTTCTTTCTTCCATTTGGACCCTTGGGTGTGTGTGGTCCTTTTGTTATGTATCTCTGTGTGTGTGCGTGACTGCGATCACCACTACTACAGCCATGCATGTCCAATAAAGCAGTGCTAATCTAACGCTCGGTGGTTTACTCCTCTCCGCACTCACATATTTATCACGTGACGTGTAAAATTGAAGTAGGTTTGCACTTTCTTATTATTATGCTTTTATTATTTAATTTATTTTGTTTTAATCCTGAACTGCGGCTATTATTTCTTTATGGATTATATTTTATCTTGAAATTATGGTCTAAGAAAACAAGGTCTAACACTCCCACATCTCATCCACATCACACTCCCGTGACTGACACAAGTCAACGTCATTTCTACGTAATTTTGCCTGTTCATCCTTGTCGAATGCGTGTAATAGACAAGGATGAACAAAGCAAAATGACGTAGGCTTGTGTCAGTCACGTGGCCGACCACGAGGAGTGTTAGACCTTGTTTTCTTAGACCATGCTTGAAACCGACATGGCTCCCTTGACAAGGGAAATGTAAATACTCAAAATAAACTAATCTGACGTCATAGATTTTCACGACATCAGTAAATTCGCTCGCTTGCTCTGTCGCTAACGTTCATACCATGTTGAAAACACCGGTTCTCGTCCGATCACCGAAGTTAAGCAACATCGGGCGTGGTCAGTACTTGGATGGGTGACCGCCTGGGAACACCACGTAATGTTGGCTTTTTGCACCTTTTCTTTGTTCCTTTTGGACCCATGTGTGTGGTCCTTTTTAAAGACACTGACCTGACGTGCAAAATTGAAGTAGATGTGCATTTTATTATTATTATGCTTTTATTACTTATACTACCTAGTACCTTACCTACTATTATTTATTCTGTGCTCATACTTAGTTTATTTGGTTTTAATCCTGAACTGCGGTTATTATTATTCTTTAAATTATATTTTATCTTGAAACCGACATGGCTACCTTTGCAAGCGAAGTAAAGTAAATGCTCAAAGTAAACTAGTCTGACGTCATATAGATTCTCAAGACATCAGCAAATTCGCTTGGTCTGTCGCCAACGTTCATACCATGTTGAAAACACCGGTTCTCGTCCGATCACCGAAGTTAAGCAACATCGGGCGTGGTCAGTACTTGGATGGGTGACCGCCTGGGAACACCACGTAATGTTGGCTTTTTGTTCCGTTTTTACTTCAACGAATTTATTTTTTACGTTTTGGATATTTTTGTCAGTTAAGTATCATTTTATATTCTGAAATTCAACAATTTTGCAGTCCTTGACAAGTGATATAATGTAAATACCACGTAGGTAATTATTTCAAGTAGGACAACATTTCTAAGCTGTTTTGTGTTTAAAACTTACAAATAACATAGGATCTGGTGTCTGGCGGACAAAGGCAGCTTGCTCTTAAATCCAGGCGGCGTGTCTGTCTGTATGTCGCCCTCTGCAAGCGACAGCACCCGGGGTTGCTTCCCGAAGTACGACGTGGGATGGAGGAACACGAACGGCTTACTCCAAGTGTGGTACAATTGCTCCGACATTGACTGAAAGGTATTAGGCATGGTCTAAGAAAACAAGGTCTAACACTCCGATCACGTGACTGACACAAACCTACGTAATTTTGCGCTGTTCATCCTTGTCTATTACACGCATTCGACAAGGATGATGATGATGATGACGTAGGCTAGTGTCAGTCACGTGGTCGGAGTGCTAGAACTTGTTTTCTTAGACCATGGTATTAGGTAAGGCGACAAGTTAGGTTAAGTTTTTAAATAACTACGGACGTATTGACTAAACGATGAAGACGTCGAATTGAAACTTCATACAAAAACGCTGTGTTAATGCACATTATAACATTTTGTCTCAACATGTTGGAAATGGATAGATTTCATCACTACATTATTATAAAACAAAGTCGCTTTCTCTGTCCCTATGTCCCTATATCCCTATGTTCCTATGTATTCTTAAATCTTTAAAACTACGCAACGGATTTTGATGCGGTTTCTTTTAATAGATAGAGTGATTCAAGAGAAATGTTTATATGTATAATACATTCATAATATACTTAGGGATTACCCACAATAACCATTTTCCTGTGCGAAGCCAGGGCGGGTCGCTAGAGTAATGATATAAAGAATTTCAAACGTTATAGAGTTGACTAATATGGACCTTGACTTAAGTTGCTTAATTCAGGGTTGCTTGAGCCTCAAGTTAGTAAGTGAGTAAGAAAAGTTAAAAAACGCTCACCTTGCAATAATTAAATTCATCTGCTACAGCGATTTGAGGATAAAGAGCTCTGCACAAAACTATCTGGAAAAATATTAGGATCGGTTTAGTTCTAGAATAGATAAGACTACCATAGAAACTGTAAGACACAACATAAATTCATAAACGGCTGTGGTTCACATAAACAGTTGTGTTGGTGTTGTGTGAATGTTGATCCTTTTTAGCTTCTTCCTCCTCCTTGGCTTCCCATAGCACAGGTATTCCTAGTTTGGGGGCCAGGAACACAGTATGTTATGTTATTACTATTTAAGAAAATAAATTACTTTTTTTTTAATTACTTTTTTTAGCATAGAAATTATATTGGCTTGTTTTTGTTTGTGTCAAAATGTTAGCCCTAGATTAATATTTTTCATAAGCTTTTCATTTTGCATTTGCGTCAATGACCTTTTGTCCGGATTAATATGAAACAAACTATTTGCTAGCAAATGTTACCTTTAGCATCACCAAGTCTCTGCCGCTGCTCGCGCTGGCTCCAGAAATAAGCCCCTGGATCCTCTTCGCGTCGTTGGTCATGCGGAACTCTATATCCCTGATATCCATCGTCTCCTCTTCATCCTCTTTCTCGTCTACGATCTCCCACGAGTCCACTTTTAGACGCTTCTTGCGTTTGGAGTCTTCCGCTGCTTTTTGTTTGTATTGTCTAGAAATATTTGAGGATTTATTTAACCGTGCCTATAATAATGGGAAGAACAAACAGGGACAGGAGATTGTCAAATTAGTCTTAGAGATGTCAAACATCGATACGGGTTAGTACTATTATTCAAGGATCTTATAAGTACGTTTGTACGTAGTATTATTATATTGATCGCACTTGTTTAAAGTTTTACGCCGAAGCAACAACATGCAACAGTGGCGCATTCAACATAAAGTTTAATTAACGCTGCTTCGTAAAATGCTTTGAAAATTATTTTGGAACGATGATGTTGCCTCGTTTGTAGCATTAGCACAAGATTTCCCATGCGAAAATTATGTATCCAAACCGCACAATGTTGCCCCAACGTAAAAAAGCTTTAATTGAAAAACTAATTTTGCAGTAAGATGCTTTGAAAATTAATTAGCCACGATGTTGCCTGCATTTTACAAAAATTCACATGCGAAATCTGACTTAAACGCCTAAGGCTGCTGCACTTTTAATGAATCTCATGCTAACCTTGTCTTAAGTGCTAAGTTTGTTTACATTTAAAATGGCGAAAGTAGGTATTTAAAGACCGTTGTTCTGGTAGTATTTCGGAGTTCTGTACCTTACCTTCGCATATCCTTCAGTTGTTTGAGTTGGCCGTGCCGCATCGCTCGCTCAGCTGACGACAGTGACTCTGGCTCCACAGTCTCCATTAAGTTGTTATCCTGTAAACAACCATAATTTTATACACTACACTATACTAAGATTCGCTAAGAATATAGGAGCAAACAAAGACAATACAGTACAAATAAAATATTCATTGCTAGATTCTACCATATAAGTTATTTTAAATTCACTTAATATTATCTTGTCATTATTAGTAACTCATGTATTGGGCGTGGACATTTCGTACCTAATGTATTAATTCTGTAATTAACATGTCTTCTAAAATTACGTCTTTGAATCAAAACGAAAAAAATGATTCCGACTCAGACTGACAGAAGAATTAATTTTGACAGAGTGTGACCACAAAATAAAAAGTTTCCAGAAAGTCCACTCCCGCGGTCCTTGAAATTAACTACTTAAACTTGGTTGACTCCTTGAAAACGTGTAATCATCACTTTTGTGTTGTGTTTAAAGAGCCAAATACACTACAACAGTAATAAGAACACATCAATTTTTTTTTAGTTGCTAATACTCGCGAGAGCGACGACTGCACGTGGTCCGAGCGTGGTCCAAACACGGCCTGTAAACGCAATGATCAAAGTGTGCGTAAGAATATGGCGCTTAGATCCGAGTGGACCATCTGTCGAGGTGCGCCGCGCGCCGCCGCTATACGTAATTTGTGGTGTAACTACACCTGTAAAACTGCAATCGTCCTGCTCCTCTAACTCATGTAACATGCCCACGGGTGACAGACATAATTTCGTCGTGCTAATTATCTTATCCTATTGGAGGATATTTCAATATGGCGGGTTTTTTGACAGTTTAATGTGCGACAAACTTTTGTCATGGCACTGCATGTTACCACAGAATACCAAATAGTAGTCCCTACAGAAGCTGCACTAGGCGACATAATTCATATAAATTGCAACCCTAGCTCCGTTATAATAAAGTGCAATTCAGATCGCACGGCGCTAGGCGAAAAGAAGTAGTTGCTGAATCTCTCTCCCTCGCGTATTGCGCCACTCTACTAACACGTTTAGGGAATAGGGAATTGGTCCGCAGTCGGCCCGAGACCGCGGTAGGTAGTTATAGCGCGCAAGTACATGGAGTGACGGACGCCTGATGTTACGGGGGCAGCAGAAGACGTAACAAACCTGCAGCAAGCTCCGCAGCTGGGCAGCTAGTTTAGTGAGCTCATACAGCCGCTGCTCCTCCACCCCCCGCCGCTTGCACCACACCCTCCCCCCGCGGCCCTCCGACTTCACGGTGAGCCAGGCGCAGTATAGAGACAGGAGGGTTAGGGGGTCACCGTGGTCCGATTCGTCGGGTTTTCTGGCGTTCTGGAATTTATTCATTAAGAACTTTATGATCATCTACGGTTTTGTGTGGGTTTAGTTCACTATTACATACTGTTTTGAATTGGGTCCATGGTTCCAATCCATACCTTTTTTTTTCTTGGCTTCACTTCAAATCTTACTTTACCTCACACTCAAAGTCCCGATGCGCCCTGGTCGTATAAATGGAGCGTATGCCTAAGGCGGCGGTGAGTGCAAGGGCGGAGTCCCTCTTGTGTGGCGGGAGGCTCGCGGCGCCTATCACTAGGGCTTTGGCGAGGGACACTTCCACTGGCAGGTTTGACAGCGCTTTGCCTAGGGCTGTCAGTTTCTCGTTCGATGTTAGGGCTCCCTAGAAGAAAGTATTTAGAATTTTGAACAGAATAGAATAGAATATAATTTATTTACAACACACAATACAAAAAAGAAAACAAAAATACACAAGAAAATATTGGTTGTCATGCATAGTCAAAGGCACGGTAAGCCAAACACGCGCTGTACGATTTAATACCATAACAGCTTTTCTTTAGCTTATAAATGTACAGATGCACATGCGAATGACTGGACACTTTAACCTTGAGGTTTCGTAGTGTATTTGTCCAGCCGCATGTGCTGGCTTCTGTACATAAAGACACGCTTTTTTGCCTAGCGAGGTGAGCATAGCTTGTTTCGTAATAACTCTTTTGGTATAATTTTAAATAAAAGATATTCGCTACACAAAGACCAGTTATAAAAATGGTCAACCTTGCAACGTCATTCAGAATATACAAAACCCTCAGAAAGCGTGATACATACTTGGCAAAGCAAAGTCTAATTTAAATCTTTACAAGGCAGTGGCGCCACTATATTGCCACCTTAATTTTAACCTTATACCATCAGCATAAAGTCGAAAACGAATGCATTTTGTAAAGTTGTTTTGCCTTATAAAGGGTTAAAGAACTTACATGCTGCTTCAGCTCAAGCAAGGCGTTTTCCACCGCGCTCTCAGGTGGGGCATCCAGGAAGGGGAACCTTCTGACGTCATTGACTCCTAGAGAGCTCATCAACAGCAGCAATGAAGCCAAAGGTACTCGAGACACTTCAGGAGTGCTGAACGGCTCCATATCCTCGAACTGCTTTTCGGAGTAAATTCGGTAGCACACGCCAGGGCCTAAGTCACAGAAGAAAATAATAGTACTAACCCGTACAGAAAGGACACTCACCCCCCCGCGCCAAAATGAGTTTCCCGCCCGATATAGCGCCCCACGCCCCGCACCCCGCAGGCGCCGCGGGACTCCGCGGGTGTTCGGGGGTGTTTTACATAGCAACTAGTGCCATTGACTTGTAGTTGATATTCAGTTGTTATTCAAAAAGAAGTAACTTTTTAAAAACGCGTTTTCCGTGTGGAGTGACCGACCAGTGTCTAGGTCTGGCCTAGGTATAAAAATGCTTGCTTGGCTGCTGTGTTGGTTTTGATTCTAACATTTCTCGCTTATGTCAGTGCTATGTAAATGAGAACCGACTTTAATATAGAAATAATAAGGTTTATTTTACCTGTTCGGCCGGCGCGACCTTTCCTTTGGTCAGCACTGGCTTGCGATATCCAGAACTCTTTCAGTCTTTGCATTTTTGTAGTCGAGTCGTAACTCATTTCTTTCACCTACAAATATTAGAAAATATAAACATACAATACAATACAATACAAATATTCTTACATAGTATACGAGTATAGTTACTAAAGGAAAATATTTGACGATCAACTCCAGTTTCTTGTGGAAAAAAAGTACAGCCAGAATAATTCTTGGAATATTTACTGTTTTATTAGTACCTACTACCACTATGTCGCAGTAATAAAAAGGATACAAAATCACCTATAGAGCAAAAATGTACTGACAGAAAATTTTTAGCAATTAAATCAATCAATTAATCAGTTTCATTATTCTGTAGACCTCGAACAAAACCCACACGATATGCATGTGTCGTGGCCGCATCGTAGAATTGCCCATTTCATGAAATGATCGGCCATTTAATGAAATGGTTGCATTTCATGAAATATTTCACTGTCCATTGGCCATATCATGATGTGCCCAGACCAGATCAATGATAAGAAATCGTTTGACGATAGGGCCAGCTGGACGCACTGCTATTTCATGAAATAATCAATCTTAATCGATCATATCGTGGAATTGTTTCATTGACTACCGGTAGAGGCGCTGTAAGCGCCTAAGCGCTTTGTTTGTGTCAAGATGGCGGCCCTTGTAAGCGAAGTTACCTATATTTTTTATAAATAATATAAGAGTTACCTAATTAGTAAGTATGCGATGAAGACTCAGGTAAAGAAACATTCCTACCAAAAACTTGAGATACCTATAAAACTCTAGTGCGCGCCAAAGATGTCACGTGTGGTTCAGTGCGTGTGAGCGCGTCCGTCCATGTGCCTTTTTAGATTAAGTAAGTTTGTTAAACTTATTTTAAAATTATTTTAATATTCCATAGTAAATTTAAACAACTAAAAATAAACAAGTACGTAACAAAATTGTTCTGAGTTTTCATTAAATATTTTATGGTTACCCTATTTTCACGATATGGTCAAACGTGGGTGACCAAATCGCTAAACGTTTGTCGTTTAATGATTTGGTTACCATTAGTTGGCCACTTCATGAAACGTGAACACTTCACGAAATGGTCAACCATTTCATGAAATGATCAATTCAGCGATTTGGCCACGACACATGCATTATTCGGTTTTTTTTTTCTTGTTTCATATTTATTACAAAAATGTTACTTACTTTTCCCGAATCAACGACAAATCGTATTCCATCTATAGTAACTGAGGTCTCAGCTATATTGGTAGACACAATACATTTCCTCACCCCTTCAGGGGGGTAATCAAATACTTTGTCTTGTTCAATGAGCGACAAACCACTGTGCAGCGGCAGGACTATCCATTTCTTTGTTTTTTCTGCATATTGTTGAGCCGCGTCGCATATTGAAGTTATTTCTTGTACCCCAGACATGAATACTAGCATGTCTCCTCTTTCATCGCCTAAAAAACCAAACAAATTTTATAATATAACTTAGCAGTGGACGTCTTTCGGCTGAAATGATGATGATGATGATGATGATGATGATGATGATGTAGGTATATGTATAGAAAATTAACTTAGATGGCGTCCATTAATTATGTGAGGTATTTTTGTGGATTTTCGCTTTGCTTGTATTTACAGTAAATTATTATACTCTATGTAGGTATGTAGAAAATTAACTAAGATGGCGTCCATTAATTATATGAGGTATTTTTGTGGATTTTTCGCCTTGCTTGTATTCAAAGTAAATTATTATACTCTATGTAGGTATGTAGAAAATAAATAGTCTGAAATCACTCATATACAACCTAGTTTGGGGCTATATTGATGTGAAACATCTAAAGGCGACGGGTAAAACTGTGGTAAAACTGATTATTGCCGTGGCGAGCGGCTATCGGTCGCCACGCTATATTTACTAAAGAAAACTATTCTCTAAGTACCACTAATAAAGTGTATATTAGTATGATACATCTTGTACTAGGCCATCTAGCAGATACCTTTACATTCGATGTTTCACATCAGCCAGCCGTTAACGACTCACCATTCATTAAATAATGGAAAAACTTAATCGACTATACAATCAGAAACCAATATACAAACAAAACCAACACCTATTGTTCTCTCGCTTCTACTAGTTAGTGAGAAAGAGAAGAAAAGCTTCTAAAACCTACTGGGATATTTGCTGTCGATAAGCTGCATGATTTGCACGTATGGCTGCGGGTCCAATTTGTCCTCTCGCGTCGGTTTGTCCTCAATCAGGATTGGCTTGTACTTCAACTCTATAGGAAATAGTCGGCCGGGAACCTGGAATAATAATACTAAATTAAAAAAATTAAAAACCCCCGACACAAAACGGCTACTTGATCCTTTCAACAACTAGAAAAGAGCTGATAATCTTCAAATGGCTAAAGATATTTTCTTGGAGCATAGCTAAGAACACTCTCGATTGTGACACCTTGCAAACAAAAAAAAAACTAGATCAAAATCGGCGCATCCGTTTAGGAGCTACGATGCCAGACAGACAGACACACACGCCAAACATATAATAACACTCCTCTTTTTCGTCGGGGGTTAAAAAGATAATTTTACAATGAGGAGTTTTCAAGATAGCATTTAAGAAAAAAAAGGTTCTATTGACGTCAAATAGATGGCGTGCATGTCGAGTAATATGTCAAACGCGAGTTTATCAAACCAATGGGCTCAATCACACTATAAATATAGTATATACGGTGGCTCAATTCTGCGTGGCCGCTAAGATATCTAAATTTAAGTTGTTGTCTCTTTCACGTTCTTAAGAACGAAAAGGGACAGGTGATTGCCAACCTACATTTAGACATGTCAAACATCGAATTTACGCGTAATTTAGCAGGAATTTAAAAACATCCCGACTAAATTAAGCTGAATTTGACAGCTGCGCTGCTTATTTTAAATATCATTCATTCAAAATTAAATTCATTCATCTCCCCGTCCCTTTCGATTCCCATATGAATGAAAGAAACCAACAACTTAAATTTAGAGATTTTAGCGGCCACGGCAGAATTGAGCCCAATAATGATGCAGAGAAAATCTGGCAACACTGTTGTTGTCACGTAATCACGTCACGCACGTTGTTGTGTTTTAAGTTCTTTTCGTGTTATTGCGTGCTGAGTTGCGTTTTAACTTTTAACAAGTTTTAAAAGTAAGATCGAAATGCTACTTTCGAAAAAATATTTTTAAAATTATTTGACCAGGAATATAGCAATATATTTGTAATCTACTCATGATTCCCTTTCATTTATTTTGATACCACATGGCATGTATTTTTTTTTTTATCGCCATTTTGGATTTCTGGTATAGGAGTAAATTTTTCGAAATGCTAATAGCGAATTTAGGATTCAGCGATGTCAAAAACCCCCGAAAAGTGAGCAACTGTTAAAGCCCGACCAAAGAAATATGATACCTCGCCATTTTGCGGAATTTCAGAGGAACTAATTTTGTAAGGGAAATTGTTGCCATAGTCGTAAAAATATACACGTGGCGCCCCCAGAGCAGGTGTCATATTTCTTTGGTCAGGCTTTACAAGATTTGCCTCTGAAAATCACAATTCAGAGATTGTTTCCTATTCTAACACAAGTGTAGTTCAACAATAATTAAGAAAAATAAAACAGTTAAATAAAATTTTCTACATACTTGAATCACAACAGCCTGTTCAGCCGAAAAATAGTCTTCGAACAGTTTAATATTGATGGTAGCCGACATCAACACCAGTTTGATATCAGAGCGCGTGTGAATCAAGCACTTGAGTACACCTAGCAGAAAGTCTCCCATCAGGTGACGTTCATGAATCTCGTCCAATATTATAACATCGTAATTCGGCAAGTTTTCTGAAGACATCTGGAACAGAAAGTATTGCTTTTGTATGGCTGTTGTATTTTAACAGTTACAAAAATTCATGAAATTCATTATTCAATTTTATCCTTTCTCTTAGATCTATGTCTTTATCTCTACGCAGAATTAAGTGTTTCAGTGAGACTACCATTGTCTTCCATTGAGAGCGTCGGTGGCCAAGCAGCTAAGGCCGTTGAATTCCATTCAGAAGATCGTGGATTCAATCTTTGGCACGTATCAATATGTTTCCGATTTTAGAATTCACATGTATGTTTATTCAACTGTTACTGTGAAGAAAAACATCGTGAAAAAACCTGCAAACACCTGCAAAGCAATTCAAAGGCTGTGTGTGAAGTTGACCAACCCATACTGGGCCAGCAGAGTGGTCGACTAAGGCCTATTAACCCAGTAGGCCTTCTATGTAAGTAGCGACAGGCTCGAGAAGCTGTCAAACGCGACATATTAACAGAACTACTATGGCTCTAATGTCACTATGTCGCGTTTGACAGCTTTTCGAGCCTGTCGCTACTTACATAGTAGGACTACCTGATTTCAGGGTAGGCTCGAGCCCCTCGGTAGGGGGGCATGAGCTGCTAACAACAAATAAGACTACCTGTCTCAACAGCAGTCCCTCAGTGATAAAACATATCTTGGTGTCAGCTGTTTTGCTCTTCTCAAACCTAATCTGGTAGCCTACTTTGCTCTCAAACTGTGTAAGCATTTCATAAGCTACTCTCTTTGACAGGGACACGCAAGCTATTCTTCTAGGCTGTGTGCAAGCTGAAAAAAATAAATATACTTTATGTATTTTTACAGCTTTCCATAACATTTTATTAGTTAAGTGAAATATAATGTTTGAAATAAATAGGTACTTCTGATAAAACAAAGAACAAAAAATCCAATTCAAATTATTGATGCCTACAACTTTGATAGAATATGTGACACTTAAATTTATTATACCAAAAAAAATTGGCTAGCATTGCTTGAAAACTGCTACATAGATAACTGACCACCTCGCAAGCAGCAGCAAATAAACTGAGAAACGGGGGTCGATTAATTACCCTTGCAGCTGTCCATGAGTGTCAAATACCAGACAATTGGAATGTACAGTAGCCAGCACATGCGGCTGGACATGTTGACTTTGAGAGTGCACATATTCTTTTTTTTTTTTTTTAATCAATTCTCAGTAAATTACAATTTCTATAATTAACATGTCGCTAAACACTTGTTTATCGCGACACTATACTAACTTATTTCTAAACAGGTTTGCAACTCGGATCGCGCACAAATTCCATAGCGGTAAGGGTAAATTTTGTAGTGCGAATGTCTAACCGCATGTACTGGCATCTGTATAGGCACATTGACTATTTATACATAATAATATAAACAGGGTGTTAGTTAAACTAGTCTTTAAAAAAAATTAATTTTCTTTACAAGCTTCTACTTTGACTAGACAAGGACCAAATAAAGAAACTGTATTCAAACCTATATTATCAAATCCTGCCTGATGTAGATACTGCGGTACTTGAGTGGACTTTCCACAACCTGTATCGCCAGCCACAATCACCACCCTTTCATTCTTCACTGCTTCGGCTATTTCAACCCTAGAAATAATAAAAAACAAAATTATTCAACTTTTACATAACAATAAAACTTGTATTATTGAGCAGAGACGTTTTAAAGGGAAAGCAGGGTAATTTATGTACTTAACTGAGTACATACTTGTATTTGGCTACAGGTAGATCACACTGTGCTTGTCGAAGCTTCTTTAACTTTTCAAACTTCTCCTTATTTTTAAAATCTAAGTAAATAGAAACAATATTCATAAATGCATCAAATAATTTTTTATCCAATTTCCTTCTACGTCTATCATCATCACTGACTATGTCCACATATTTAATTTTTGAAGTGAAATTAATGCAGTTGAATTTTGAGTAAGTTTTCGGTGCTCCGATTTCATTTAATTCAATGTTTTCATCATTTAGGTATTCTACCACTGGTTTTCCTGCTTTCTTCAAGGTAGCTTCGTACTTCTTTAGAAACACCCAGAAATCATCCAAATTATTGGCGACAGTGTTACTTTCACTACTATAAACGATTATTTTGTTTAGTTCACGTTTATAAAGTTCAAAAGTAAAGTCAGAGTCAGACTCTTCTACTGGAGGAGTACTGCTTCTGCGCCGCTTGTGTCTTTCTCGGTCGTACGATCGTGACCGCCGTCTCTTTGAGGGTCCAGCTCTTGAGTAATAAGAATCCCTACTCATGTTTGACTCGCAATACTTTTAACTTTACCAATGATTTAAAATTGTTTACTTTTTGAATATACAAAACAAACCACGGAAACAAACAAAACAAACATTTTTTTTACTTTTTTTTTACCCCTTACGGGAACGGCAAAAAGTTCAATGCCTATACAGCCTAGTCTTTTGTAAGTTTTATTTATTTCGTGTTTTCCCGCTCTCGTTATTTTTAATTTATTGAACTCTTTTCTCATTAACCTTAATTTTAAATTTGTTGATTTAGTTTCTCTATCTACCTACCATTAATTTTTTTTAATAAAATAACAATGCTGGATGCGGGCAGCGCAGGACCGATCATTGTGGAGATCCTTGGGGGAGGCCTTTGTCCAGCAGTGGACGTCTTTCGGCTGAGATGATGATGATGATGATGAAAATAACAAAACTATACACTGGCACAAAGAAAACAAGTGCCAAAAGCAGAAAAAAAAACGTGAACCATAGACTAAACTTGGTCATAAAGAAGACCATTCACGCCACCACGAAGTCCACGCACGCACGGCACCCACGCACGCACGCCACGCATCGCATACGGTGCAGCGCCCTCTGTTGTTACGTCAATGTATTTTTCTTCAGTTCCGCCGCCATTACATTCCGCCATTTTGCTTTGTCGCGGAGTGAACGTAAAAAATATTCCTATGTATTTTATCGTGGAATTTAGTTATTTAATTTAGAATTTAGTGTTTTCACACACTAATGGCTTGCTTAAATACCCTTAAGTTAGAAATCAAAACATTAGAACAAGTGTTTCCCAAGAACCATGAACGCTTTCAGATAATGTCAGCTAGTGTCGACGAATTGACCTGCAGATTCGTTGGCAAAACTGGAAAGAAATATGAAATTCACGCAAATATTACCGTGAGTAAAGTATTTTATTACGATAAATAATTTTGGGGATTAATTGTACATATAAAGTCGTGCGTTTATTGATTATTGGAGGAACAAAGGGTCGGTGTTTATGAGGGCAGGGCTGTCAACAATGGGTTTACGGAAGTCATTAGTTTCTTCTGTAATATAACTGAGAGCACTAAACTTATTTGTCCATCTGCTATTCAATAAACGTCGCTTAGCGTCCATCACTAATATTAGAATCCTTAGCGATAAGACTCTTGGATTTGTTAGTAAATTCTCTAAAAATCTACAAGCATACGGCGCCGTGGCGATATGTTATATCGATCTCGGTTTCCTTGCACTCGAGACGACATACGGGCCTCATTACAGCTACTTTTTACTCTGAAACAACGTGGGTTTTGTGAGGATAACGGTACTGCCGCGTTTTTGGGACAAAGGCAGACAAAACACTGTTAGTCATCTCTCTACCTGCTTTTTGTCATGTTCTCCATTGCTCCCAAGCTTTGGTTTTTTTTATTTGTTGACTCAATCAAAACTCTCAGCCAGCTCACTTTTATGACTGAATTATTTCTAAGAAACATTTTTATTCTTACTCTTTCACTAAATAGATCTATTATTTACATTTTTAATGGTTGAGTTGATAAACAGAAGTTTCTATGTTTTTTTATCATGTAAACAATAGTTACCTATGTCATTAGTTCCTTGTTTTGTGTTGCTTTCATTTAGCAAAGTTCTTATTATTTATTTAATAGGACAACCTGGAACAATATTACTAAAATCTCAAGTATATTTTTTTTAAGATATTGAAGAATTTTATTTAAGAATTAGAAAACTTACCTATTTGGTTTATCAACAAACAACCTCATAGAATAAATTTGCGTGAAAATAAATTTGCTGGAATTGTGACAGATAATATTGTAAATTTTTAATTAAAATGGTCAAATAAAGGAAAATATATTGTAAATAAACAGTGACAGCTGATCTAACCTAACTATAAAACTGATGATAAAATAAATGTTTTGATTGAGGTAATTGTAAATAGCTATAAGGTACATAAGTTTATTTAAATATTGTACATAATGGTGACTATCATTCATGGATTTTCACCTTTGTTAACTGTGTAATTTATCAGAGATATCTCCACAAAAATATCTAGCAAATTGGCAGATAAATGGTGATGTAATAATTAGTAATTAATATTTATATTAATTAAATGATTATTATTTTTTAATTGATTGTAATTTTTTTACTGCATTGTCATTTAGATTTATTAGAGACAGTTTTTAACAAAAACCATACATTTGTGGTTTTGTTTGTTTATTGTTGCCTCTCCTGTATTATTGAAACTGTTATCAGTGACCATGAACTTAATAAGAACAATGAACTTGATACTAGCAGATACTTAAATCTTAAGTTAGTAACAGGATTATTCTAATTATGAAGATAAATCATATTCTGAACATCTTGGAAGATTCTTTTGTTTGTCTTTATTCACTTTGTTTTCACATATTTAATTGACTTTATAGTATGATAGAATAACAAAAGCTTGCCTAAGACATCTGTCTGCTGATGTAAGTAATAAAATGGATACAATAGGAACACCCACACATTCAGTTCATATTAATCATATCATTTTCTTAATCACTTCTTGTGATTGACCTACTTCCAAGTATAAGTAAGTGCCTTTGCTAAAAGACAATTTGTTTGTAACTTACAAACATAAAACTTGACTAAAATTTTCATTGAAGTATTATTGTATGTTTTAAATTGTATGTCTATAATACCCTTTATCTCCCTATATAATTATTATTATTATTTTTTATTATAGACATTCATATTATAATCAATATAAAAACATGGTGCCTTTTGTATTATATAAATTTGAAAATATTGGGGCAGCACATTCCATCTCAACCTGATAGGTCATATGCTTTAGGTGCTCATTAGGAATGATAATGGGATGGGTAATTAAATAACATCAATTGAATTTCCAACCAATACAATCAATCTTATTGGCATTTAAAGAGATATGCACCTTCTAAATATCTGTTGCCATAACTCTGATGAGTTTAATGGACTGGCTATTATGTTATTTAGGAAAACAACTAACAGTTTCTGCATTTCATACTACTTTCTTACAATGGGTTGTAAGTTAAACAACCAAACTCATTAATCTGGTGTCAAGATATTATGCCACTTAAAGGCTTCTGTCTGGTATGACATAAGTCAAGTTAAATAAGAAAGTATAAAAAAATAATTAAAAACAATTGTGAACTACACAGTCAACATGGTTGATTTAATCTCTGATAGCCTTAATTTAGTATAGAGGTTTAGCTAGAGCACTATATTATATGCTGATAACAATATAATTCAATAGTTAGTTACTTCCTTTATCTAAAGCTAACATATAATAATAGTTAATTGTATTACTTTATTTACTCATACTGTTGTTATGTAGACACCTACTTGACAATGTTTGTATAACTTCTGTAACTGAATGGATTATGCCCCTAACTTTATAAATATACATATAAATATTTTAATCTACAATATAGAGGGAAGAAGACATTCATGATAAATACAAATGTATATTATAGATCCAATTGGTAAAATAAATTAAAGGATTAATGTTGCCACTGTAGCTAGGTCGTTTGTTTATTTAACTGAACAATCATAGGAAAATGACATGTGTTTCAACACCAATCATCATAATAAAGGTACAGAAGTAGACATATAATGAAAGTGGGACCCTTCTATTAGAACACCATCAGGAATAGATAATTAGCCTTCTCCATTAAAATATTGTCGCCAACAAAATTCATCAATCACAAATCTTTTGTCTATAATCGTGATATTTGTTCTTTGACCAGACTATGACGGCTCCATTGCCTAGTTGGTAGTGTGCCTGCCTCAAAGGGTCGCGGGTGCTAGCCCCGCCCAGGGCAAATATTTGTGTAAATGAATACCTGTGTTTGCCTTACGTCTATATTATGCATTTATCTATGTATATCAGCTATATGACAGCCCTAGTTTGAGCAGATAGCCATGTGTGAGATTTCCCACATACGAGTATTTATTATTTGCCGCTAACTTCCAATCTCATGTTAATCAGGAAACATACCCGAACACACCGCCAGTATGGTTTGCAGACAGCGAAGACCCCATTGTGACAAATGCAGTGCAGATTCTCAGTAATACCCAGGGAAGGGACAATCATGTTATACACCAGGTAAGTCCAGTCTAAGTTCAGAGCCTTTTTTTTCTTTTTTTTTTGAATTGACCTATGCTTGAGTCGAAAAAGTATGACGGATCAAGCTTCACTGGACTTGAAATTCAGAACCAAACTCAGTTTTTGTTCTTTTTTAATGCTTAATGACGTCAGGATATAAAAAATTTTGTCTTGAATGAACATCCATCCAAAATTATGAATTTGTTGAATTTCGAGAGAACTTCTAAATGGTGTTGTCATCATTTTGTATAGTCATACATGACATTATTGTTAAGGTAGTTTACTGAAAATATGCATGTATAATATAAATAGTGCTTTTTCATGAATCATACTAATATTATAAAAAGGAAAGATTGGTATTTTTGTGTGTGTGTGTGTGTGTGTATGTGTATGTTTGTAATGAATAAACTCTAAAACTACTGAACCGATTTCAAAAAATCTTTTACTATTAGAAAGCTACATTCACCCTGAGTAACCTTTTACTACGGGAAAATGTCTCATTCCCACGGGAAAAACTGTTAACGCGGGCGGAGCCGCGGTGGAAGGCTAGTTGTCTATAATTTTCTTTCATATACAGGGCGTCCCACGGCTATGCCACATGGAGGGAAAGTACCTTAAATATTGTAGATAGAACATTTTACTGAAAAAAGACTATTTTATTTTTAAAAACTATTTAAACTGCATTCATACATTTTTTAATAATTACATGGTTGAACCGGGAATCGAACCCGCTACACGAGAAAAAAAATACACTCTGTAGTTTTATCATACCAATAGAAAGGCTTCATCATAAGGATTGTTTTTACTAAATAACATAGTGTCAGAAATAAAAGGAAGACTAAAAATAACCCTTATGATGAAGACTTTCGATCGGTATGATAAAACTGCAGGATATTTTTTTTTCTCGTATAGCGGGTTCGATTCCCTGTTCAAACATGTAATTATTAAAAAATGTATGAATGCAGTTTTAATAGTTTTCAGAAATAAAATAAAGTCTTCTTTCAGTAAAATGTTCTACCTACGATATTTAAAGTACTTTCCCTCCATGTGGCATAGCCGTGGGACGCCCTGTATATGGATTTATCTGATGAGAGCATGTGCTCTTTTATAGGTGGGCATCCTGTTACGGGAGCTATGCACCTTACACGGAATACCAGAGCCGCCGGACTTAGACTCGCTCACACTGCCGCCACACCCCGCTCCGCCTCAGCACAGGTGAGTTACAACACCAGAGATGTGTTGTAATTAATACTACACCAGGCCTCCGTCACTCCATGTACTTGCGCGCTATAACTACCTACCGCCCGGCCGAGCGGTCTCGGGCCGACTGCGGACCAATTCCCCATTCCCTAAACGTGTTAGTAGAGTGGCGCAATACGCGAGAGAGAGAGAGATGCAGCAACTACTTCTTTTCGCCTAGCGCCGTGTTATCTGAATTGCACTTTATTATAACGGAGCTAGGGTGGCAATTTATATGAATGATGTCGCCTAGTGCAGCTTCTGTAGGGACTACTATTTGGTATTCTGTTACTACACGTACAGAAGGGAAATTCACAACTCCGCACCTATGCGAGTTCACATCTCAATCCGCGGGCGTCACATAATGGCGTGCGACTGGTAGTGGTACTACCAACAAAACCCCGGCTGGCCCAGTTTTAATTCTTTCCCCTTGCACGTGGCGATCTTCTAAAGCTCCTTTTGGTTCGTTTACCAATTACCGACCGATGAGCGACGCAGTTGATGGCACTTTCATGTCCAGCTGTGACGGTCAGTCAGTTACAACTTGCACTTCCCTGGCGATCACGTTTTTTTCTCGATCCGCTGCACACAATATTGGCCCTTAAGGTGGGCCACCAAGGATTTTGCTGCTAGTACAACACGGGTGGTACTCACTCGATGAAGCATAAAGACTACTACTTTCTTTTGATTTCTGTTACATTTGGCAATCTTATAAAATTTCAAATCGCGTTGGACCTTTGAAGTGTCCCGCCTGTGGTAAGTCCTTTACCCACTATCTCACCGCATTATGGTATACTTTCCAACAGACTTCCAAGCGTGATGTCGAACGGCGCCGAATCAGGCACCGAAGAGGACGAGGAAATGGCGGCCGAAGACGACGACTCGGAGGGCGAGGATGACCTCCCGATGGAGATGGTGGAAGACGCTGGACGCAGCAACAAGGTCAGTCTCACATCATTACTTCCACTACTTCCATATAAATACTAGGTTCTTGAATGACGGCTGCGTGCCCACGGAGTAGAGAGGGAAGAGGAGATGCCTTCTTACATTAGGCAGGTATTTCACTAGCGACAGCGACAAAAAACGAAAGGGACGCAGTTATGCGCAAGAGTGAGCGCGGTGTATTTGTATCTCATTCTAACGCATAACTGCGTCCCTTTCGTCTTTTGTCTTCGTCGCCAGAATACAAAAGACGAAATAGGTGCCTTAATTGTACGAAAGCGGGTGTCCCCAGCGGGAGGGGTGCGGGGTAACATTTTTCTATGACACAGTGACGCCACCTAGTAGTGAATAGCTAATCTAACTTCTGAACACGTGCGTTCAGAAGTTAGATTAGCGATAGCGATCGCTAATCGATAGCGAGCGATAGCGATCGTAGCGATACGGTACGATCAAAATGTTCTTTTACTCGATAATAGGGAGCGTGGCAGTTGCCGAACATTCTAGTAAAAATAATTTACGGCAATAAAATAAGAGCAAAACAATACTTACGAATAAAAAGTTATACTTTTTTTCTTCTGTTGACCTCGATTTATTAAACTTTTGCAATTTAAAAAATAACACCGCATCTTTTTGCACTAATTTCATACGGATACGTCGAATACGTGCGATTACGAGACAAACAAACTTATAACTGACAAAAGCGACAGCTAGTCGAAGCGAAGTAGACGCCTGCGGATAGGCGGCTAATATCGGTATGCCATCTCCTCTTCCCTCTCTACTTCGTGTGCACGACGCCTGACGCAAGTCGTAGCGTGGGCAGGTCCTCCACAAGGTGGACCGTCGATCGATCGGTCGATGGATCGGTGGACTGGTGAAAATCGCGGGAAGCCGCTAGATGCAGGCAGTTCAATTTCCCCTAGTCTCCAATTTCCTTCTCTTTCGATTTTTTTTATCCAACGTCTTCGATTCAATCTTACGTCTTTTGTCGTTTGTTGAAATCGGTGAGATGAGTTTTGCCAATTAGACTGTATGCGACAAACGTGGCCAGATAATCAGCACTAAGATTTTAGCTCAAAAATATTACAAAAATATCTCACTCACATTATGATGTCAGTAATTTTCATCTATTAAGAAAAATCCCTTGTGAAAGATCACAAAGTGTTCAATCAGTTCTTGTCTCTATGTAGATAGGCTATAGGGTTTAAATTGTATTGACAATTGACAAAGTCGACTTATCAAACTTCACCAGACTTGATGAGGGGTCTCACGTTTCTGTACTTTATAGTTGCATTTTAAAAGGGTATATTACAATCTTTTAGAAATAATTTTAAACGATGACGGTGTCAATTTTTACCGACTTCAAAAAAAGGAGGTTCTGTTTCTAACAATTTTAGTGGCGCATTAGTTGTAGATGACTCACTTTTCCTTATTTTGCTCAATATTATTGTAAATGGTTCATTGAATTCTGTGCACGTCACCCGTTTATCTGTCGGTAAACTTATTGCACTCGAAATTCTAAGTCATTAAGATAACTTGCTTGTGTTATTGAACCCAAGTGCTGCAGTTTTATTTTGTTTTTAAAAGTAGCTGCTATCTGTGTAGACTTTTTGAGCCGTTAAGTCAATTTAAAAAGAAATACCTACGCTTTTGTTGCAAAATTGACTATCACAGTCTTGCGCCGGATTCAATTTTTTTTAATATGCTTGAGTCGAAAAAGTACTACGGCAAGCTTCACCTGACTTGCGAGGGAGCGGAAGACTCTACCCCAAAAAAGTCATATACCAACGCGTCTAGGGGCGGCTCGAGGGAGCCTCGGACCTCGGCCTAGCGCATTGACTGAAAAACATCTCTATTAGGTGTAATCTAAATTCTTTGGCTGCTTTAACTGCATCAATCTTGTTATGAATCTTGCACTCGTACGATATCAATCGATTTCGTTGAAATCTTGCATAATTATTTGGTTTGTGTGATGGTAAATTAAAATTAGGTGATACTATTTTACTTCTCTTTTAGTTAGATAAACTGAACAAAAAGAAAAGATGACGTTTGGTCGGAAAACTACCTTTACGTTGACGTTGATGTTATTGTTAAGTTTGTTTCATTCAGTTGTTCAGCCAGATACGTTCTTTTTCTATTCCAACATTTAGATTTAGACTAAGTATTCTCGTCTTATTTCTTATTGTTACCACAGAAGAAAATAATAGTAGCTACTAACCCGTACAGAATGGACACTCACGCGCCGAAATGAGTTTTCCACCCGATATAGCGCTCCACGCCCCGCACCCCACAGGCGCCGCGGGACTCCGCCGGTGGTGTTCGGGGGTGTTTTACATAGCGCCTAGCGCCATTGACTTGTAGTTGATATTCAGTTGTTATTCAAAAAGAAGTACAGCCCGACCCCATGTCTACCTGCCCAGCCTAGCTAGCCTGCCTAGGCTAGTGCCACCGTACCGAGGCGCCGTGACGTGACGCGCCGCGCCGTACGCATGGGGACGGGCTCTTAGGTTGTCAAAATGCGTTTTCTGTATGGAGTGACCGCTCAGTGCCGTTACAACTAAAAGTTTTTTGTTTACTTTCTAGGATGACATGGAAACAGAACACTTAGCGACGTTGGAACGGCTTCGACAGAACCAGCGGCAGGACTACCTATCAGGGAGCGTCTCTGGGAGCCTACAGGCCACCGACCGGCTTATGAAGGAGCTGCGAGACATATATCGCTCTCACTCTTTCAAAAACAACATGTATTCCATTGGTAAGTGGCAGACAAAGACAGTTTTCAATGGTGATATTTTATTAGAACAAGTGATTGTGGAGCATCCTTCAAGTTCGAGATTTTTAATGTGATTCATTTAGCTAGCAGTATTAGCAGTATTGAATTCAGATGGATAATTTAGCGATGCCATTAAATTTAACGGAACATATTCGATGGAAAAAGAATAAAATAGGGATATTGAAGTTAACATTTTAGTTAGTCATACAACTCGGCCAGAAAAATTAGGCCCACATCACAGACATAACATACAGGCATACTTATTTCAAGTAGGTAACTAGTTATATAAAGAAAGACTAGGCTATTCGTCTAATCTCAATCGAATCTCAGTTGCCAATGTCGCCGGACGGAACGACTCAATATGGATTTATACTATACTAGCCACATACTAGCTTTCCGCTGCGCTCCGCCCGCGTTAACAGTTTTTCCAATTTCTTCCGTGGAAATGAGGCATTTTCCCGCGGTAAAAGGTAGCCTATGTTACTCAGGGTGAATGTAGCTTTCTAATGGTGAAATAATTTTTGAAATTGGTTCAGTAGATTTTGAGTTAATTCATTAAAAAAAAAGAAAAACATACACACACAAATACCATTTCATCCGCGTGGTCAAACTTAATAGTCAAACTGATTTGAACACGAGGAATTCTGACAAATCTTTCCTCTTTATAATATTAGTATGAAATACAGTGACAATTAATAGTTTTGTTGTATCGACAGAGCTAGTAAACGACTCTTTATACGAGTGGAACATCCGCCTGCGCTCGGTGGACCCCGACAGCCCGCTGCACAGCGACCTGCTGGCGCTCAAGGAGAAGGAGGGCAAGGACTCCATACTGCTCAACATCATGTTCAAGGAGACCTACCCCTTCGAGCCGCCCTTCGTGAGGGTCGTCTACCCCATCATATCAGGTAGGTAACCTCATCAGAGCTAGTGAACGACTCTTTATACGAGTGGAACATCCGCCTGCGCTCGGTGGACCCCGACAGCCCGCTGCACAGCGACCTGTTAGCTCTCAAGGAGAAGGAGGGCAAGGACTCCATACTGCTCAACATCATGTTCAAGGAGACCTACCCCTTCGAGCCGCCCTTCGTCAGGGTCGTCTACCCCATCATATCAGGTAGGTAACCTCATCAGAGCTAGTGAACGACTCTTTATACGAGTGGAACATCCGCCTGCGCTCGGTGGACCCCGACAGCCCGCTGCACAGCGACCTGTTAGCTCTCAAGGAGAAGGAGGGCAAGGACTCCATACTGCTCAACATCATGTTCAAGGAGACCTACCCCTTCGAGCCGCCCTTCGTGAGGGTCGTCTACCCCATCATATCAGGTAGGTAACCTCATCAGAGCTAGTGAACGACTCTTTATACGAGTGGAACATCCGCCTGCGCTCGGTGGACCCCGACAGCCCGCTGCACAGCGACCTGCTGGCGCTCAAGGAGAAGGAGGGCAAGGACTCCATACTGCTCAACATCATGTTCAAGGAGACCTACCCCTTCGAGCCGCCCTTCGTGAGGGTCGTCTACCCCATCATATCAGGTAGGTAACCTCATCAGAGCTAGTGAACGACTCGCTATACGAGTGGAACATCCGCCTGCGCTCGGTGGACCCCGACAGCCCGCTGCACAGCGACCTGCTGGCGCTCAAGGAGAAGGAGGGCAAGGACTCCATACTGCTCAACATCATGTTCAAGGAGACCTACCCCTTCGAGCCGCCCTTCGTGAGGGTCGTCTACCCCATCATATCAGGTAGGTAACCTCATCATCATCTGCCCCCCTACTATATAAGTAGCGACATATTGACAGAACTACTACGGCTTTAATGTCACTATGTCGCGTTTGACAGCTTCTCGAGCCTGTCGCTACTTACATAGTAGGCCTACAGAGCTAGTAAACGACTCGCTGTACGAGTGGAACATCCGCCTTTTTCCCGTGGGAATGAGGCATTTTTCCGCGGGCTTTTTTACTCTCCATCCTTTCAACTAACTCTATGCCAAAAATCAAGTCGATTGGTTGCTTAGTTAGGGCGTGAAGGAAGGACAAACAAACAAACACTTTCGCATTTATAATGTTAGTATGGATTTATAAAAAAACTAAAACTGTTCAAAAATTAGAACGCTTTCCTCTTCTTAATGAGCAATGTGCCATAATGTAGCTGAATGATGTATTATACTGATCACAAATGGCTTGAAGTACAAGAATTAAGTTGATATTTAAATATAAATAGATATATTAAAGAATTATATAGGTATGTGTATCAATGACATAATGATCTGTTAAATTGTAATCAATATGTTTGGTTCACAATTTTTCGATAGTTTACAATCCCGCGAGATAGATTGTAATCTAACGGTATTTTTAATCTTACGGTGACGTATTGCATATAACATGTAATAATAATAATAATAAGTTTATTGAACAAAAGATACAAGTTTACATAATGTTTATGCTACATTACAGATAGGTACAAGAAATTAACAAAAGGGATACCCTGTTCCTTAAACTAAGATGATATCTTGTATTTTAAGGAACAGTGTTCGACCGTGGCTTGACTTAATATAAGTACCTTGTTTATAACAGAAAAAAGAAAAAAAGAAAAATAATATATATATATATATATGGTGTGATAAGTTATATGAGTGATAGCATGTGATTGTATTGCAGGCGGCTACGTGCTGGTGGGCGGTGCGATCTGCATGGAGCTGCTCACGAAGCAGGGCTGGTCCTCCGCCTACACGGTCGAGGCTGTTATCATGCAAATCGCCGCCACGCTGGTAATTATACCTCACACAAGAAAATAATAGTACTAACTAACACAAATTACGTATAGCGGCGGCGAGCGGCGCGCCTAGACAGATGGCCCACTCGGAACTAAGCGCCATATTTTTACGCACACATTGATCATTGCGTTTACAGGCCTCTCGGACCACGTGCAATCGTCGCTCTCGCGATTATTAACAAAGTATTGATGTTTGATGTGCCAAAAAAATGGATAAGTGTTCTTATTACTGTTGTAGTAGGTATATTTGGCTGTTTAAACACAACACAAAAATGACGATACACGTTTTTCAAGGAGTCAACCAAGTTTAGGTAGTTAATTTCAAGGACGGCGGGAGTGGACTTTCTGGAAACTTTTTATTTTGTGGTACTAACCCGTCCAGAAAGGACACTCACCCCCCCGCGCTAAAATGAGTTTCCCGCCCGATATGGCGCCCCACGCCCCGCACCCCGCAGGCGCCGCGGGACTCCGCCGATAATGTTCGGGGGTGTTTTACATAGCGCCTAGCGCCATTGACTTATAGTTGATATTCAGTTGTTATTCAAAAAGAAGTAGCTTGTCAAAACGCGTTTTCTGTATGGAGTGACCGACCAGTGACATAGTATAAAACAAAGTCGCTTTCTCTGTCCCTATATCCC
This sequence comes from Teleiodes luculella, assembly GCA_948473455.1. Lineage (NCBI taxonomy): Eukaryota > Metazoa > Arthropoda > Insecta > Lepidoptera > Gelechiidae > Teleiodes > Teleiodes luculella. Next base: position 10,072,004 of record OX419598.1, on the reverse strand, counting down.
TATGTATGCTTAAATCTTTAAAACTACGCCACGGATTTTGATGCGGTTTCTTTTCATAGATAGAGTTTTCGAATAAAATATTGTTTTTTTGTTTGTGTCATAATCTAAAAAAACAAGGTCTTCCATCCAGACCACGTGACTGACAAGCCTACGTCATCTCGCGCTGATCATCCTTGTCGAATGCGTGTTAATAGACAAGGATGAACAGCGCAAAATGACGTAAGCTTGTCAGTCACGTGGTCCGAATGAAAGACTTTGTTTTCTTAGACCATGGCAGGTCTCCATGTACTTGCGCGCTATAACTACCTACCGCCGCCCGGCCGAGCGGTCTCGGGCCTTTTGCGGACCAATTTCCCATTCCCTAAACGTGTTAGTAGAGTGGCGCAATACGCGAGAGAGAGAGATGCAGCAACTACTTCTTTTCTCCTAGCGTCGTGCGATCTGAATTGCACATTATTATAACGGAGCTAGGGTTGCAATTTATATGAATTATGTCGCCTAGTGCAGCTTCTGTAGGGACTACTATTTGGTATTCTGTGAGCATGGTTTGTATGTTTTCAGGTGAAGGGCAAGGCGCGCATCCAGTTCGGCGCGACGAAGGTGGTGTCGTCCAGCCAGTACAGCCTGGCGCGCGCGCAGCAGAGCTTCAAGTGCCTCGTGCAGATACACGAGAAGAACGGTAACGTACACACACATACACAGACACATATCACCATGCGCCACACACAAACTGCAGCTAAACATCCGTCTTCAACACACTACGAACGTTCCGCGTTTGAAGCCCGGACTGGAGGCGTCGTCTGGAGGATACCAGCCCCCCTAACATGCACTGCTATGACAAAAGTTTGTCGCGCGAGAAACCCGCCATATTGAAATATCCTCCAATAGAATAAAAGAATATGCACGACAAATTTATGTCTGTCACGCGTGGACCGTGCACGTTAGAGAAGCTAAACTAGTATTCCTAATTAGAGACCAAAAATGTAAACAAAGATGTTACCATTTTAATAAAAAAAAATCGAAATCGACAATTACGATTATTTATGATTTTAAGTAAAAAAATAGATAAAATTTCATTTAAACAAGTTTGTAACACTTCTGTAACAACTATACATACTAAGTGAGAAAACATTTTGAATAGCTGCAATATACTTTTTATTTATAGGAAAACAATTATTTCCTCTGTAAAAAAAATATGCTCATTGCAACACTGAAGATGTTCGTAACCTTTGGATGTTTTTTTCTTTTGTCTTTTCGCCAAAGCTAAAAAAAGTCACACGCAAGGACGCCATTTTGTTTCGGCTGTCATTCGGTTTCTCGGCTTTTGTCTGACGCGTCCCGAATGCGATCCCTGTTCTGTGTTAGCGTTAAATTGTTTTCTGTTAAGTTTGTTGTTGATTCGTTTTTTTACACTGTTCCAAAATGGAACCTACTCCTACCTAATTAAAATTTAAAAATATTTTGGCTAGATTTGCAAAACAGAAAAGAAAATGTTTTTAATAGCTGGAATGTCACTTCGACAGTGACATTTCTTTGTTTACATCTTCGGCCTCTAATTAAAAATACTAGTTTAGGGTATGGTCTGTTTCATATAAATCTGGAAAAAAGTTCATTGACCTCTTTCTTTTCTTGAAAGTTATTAAAAATAATGTAAAGCCAAAGTGACTGGGAAGGTCACACGCTCACACCGCCTTCTACTATTATGGTATGCCGAATTACGAATTTTGCGATAATTTCCTTTAGTTTTATCGAAAAAATGTGCGCATTGTATGCAGGCGTCAATGACCTTATGTCCGGATTAATACAAACCATAATTTGTATTATACCATGTATACAACAAAGAACGACCCGAAACAACAAAGGGAAGACGACAAAATATGACTATATCCATTTATCCATAGATTTGAGACATTCAGCAGATGTTAATAGTGGTTATTACCAGCATTTTAAGCCTTCCTCAACTGTTTTGGTGGCCTACACCTGCAACTTTTTTTACTTATTTCTGTTTTAGCCTGTATGTTTATATTTTTTAACGATTTACATTACTGCTAAACTATGAAAGTGATCTTAAACAGTAAGTTTTGAACAAAAATTGATGTATTTATAAGTTTCCTTTCCATTTGCAGGTTGGTTCACGCCACCGAAGGAGGACGGCTAATGGCGGCCGCGCTCCCGCCCTAACATTAAGACTAACGTGCAACAGTTGACAGTTAACGCCCCACGGTACTAGCACCAACGCCCCACCAACGCCTGACAGAGACGGCTAGCATACGCCCGTATAGCGCCATCTCCCTCGCACCTGCCGCGCGGCATGACTGATGGCAACGCTCTATTAATCCCAAAAACGTGACATTGGCGGAATCGTGAAGACGCAGAAGCCAGAAAGACAAAAAAGAAGACGATTACTTATTCCCGGTTACCGCACAACAGACCGCTATAGGCCGACCATTGTAGTGCCAATCAAAATCGAAGCAACGTTCTTCTTACTTACTCTCGCTGTTAAAGTGTTGTGAGATAGTATGATCATTGATAATATTTGATAATATCTTGGATAATATTTGTTTTTTTTTTTTTTATATTATCGAATTGACTCGAGTGACTGCAGGCTAGCATTTAAGGCTACAAGTATTTTAGTCTGTGTAGAGCGTTAATGGTCGGGCCGTAAACATAACGCCTATACTATTTTCATTTCAGAAATAAGTAGTTAGAAAAGGACAGAAAATAAAAATCATAGAGATAAACAGAAATGAAGAGGTTAGGATATGTTTCTAGGCGTGACGCCACGGAATATCGTTTTTTAAATTGGAACTCTACTACAAGATTAATCGTAGTAAAAAAAGTTAAATAGTATTAAGGACTATTTTTCTACAGAAAAGTGCCCTTTCTTTGTTCTTAACAACCTTCTTATACTACTCGTATTATAAGCTCTTCTGAATGTTTTGATGTTTCTCGGTTCGTTGTGTGAAGGCTTACGCCTACTCATGGTCTAAAAAAAACAAGGTCTAACATTCCGACCACGTGATTTCTACGTCATTTTGCCTGTTCATCCTTGTCGAATGCGTGTAATAGACAAGGATGAACAGCGCAAAATGACGTAGGCTTGTATCAGTCACGTAGTCGGAGTGTTAGACCTTGTTTTCTTAGACCATGCGCCTACCTATTCCTCAAGCAAATACCTAGTTATAAAGTGTATAAAATGTGTAATTTTAGTACTGTGTTTAGTACCGTTGCGTTCCGTGGCAGGTTGTGTGGCGCGAGTGTTGCAGTGTCGTGGAAATCGCGAGTAATGTATGTGTACTTTAATCGATATAGTTAAGTGCTATTGATGTTCTGTGCGACGACGGGCGTTCACGAGAGACTTTATAAGACTTATAGGAAATGTGTAACGTTTTTTGTAATCATTAATTTCTCATTAAAGTTATCCATATGGTAGCCTAGACGTTACTGGAGTGTAAAGTTGAAAAATTCTTTGCATTTCTTTTTAGTTATTGAAATAAAAAAAACCTGTGATTCTTACCTGTTGTGTTTTCTGTTATCATTCTGATGGGGCGAAGTTAACTTGAGAAGAGTTCAACGGAAAAAGACAAATTGGCCTCAAATTAATTTCGACTTATTTATTCTTAGCAAAAATACACAATCATTTAAATAATCTTTTTAAAAACTTACAAATAACTAAAAGCTATGTACAGAAGCTATGTACAGAAGCCAGCACATGCGGTTGGACCGTCGCACAACGAAATTTACCCCTAGCTCAACATGTTAAAATGTACATTTTGGAAAGTTGACGTTTTGGGATTAAAAACTGTAAAATGTCCTTTTGGGAAGTGGTCATTATGAGCCGAAAGGGTCATCCACATGTGCTGGCTACTGTACAGACAAAGAAAATTAAAATAACTGAATAATAATACCCAATATGATCACAAAAACAAGATACGTCACAGCAACTGCGTAAATATTACACTTACACACGTCATATATCTTTGCTATATAAATGCTGGTTATACAAAAAGTTATTATAATAACGAGTGCACAATGCAAGAAGGATGCTCTTAATGAGGTAAGTCAATTATTTTCTTTTTTTCGCTTTGATATAAAATGTTATTTAAAAACAAAATACAAACGCAAACAAAATACAGCCCAGAAAAATGGCCAGCTTCATCTTGTACATGGGTTTTACTTGTATTGTTGTTTTATTTTGTGTTTTATGATTGTTTATTTTGTGTTTTTTGTCTAGATTGTGTGATGTCCAAAGCAAATACAATATTCTGATTCTGATCCTGAAAAAATACTTCAGTGATGTGAAGGAAGCTAATTGTAATATTTAATGTTTTTTACATATATTATAAATATCTTGAGTAATACAAATTTTTTGTTAATAGTGAATGCTCGGGAAATAAGCGAGATGTGACATAGGGAATCGCGAGTGAGTGAGCGAGCGAGCAGGCGATGTCAATTTCCAAGTGCACCACTATTTTCCTGTAATTACAATTGATTATACCTAGTTCTCTAAAAGACAGACCTTCCAGGGTAATTTTTACATTTATTTAAACATCAGTTACTGTAATAAAATAATAGCAATCGGGTCTCACTCCGTATTTCCTTCTGTAGGGGCTACTATTTGGTATTCTATGTTAATAGCTCTAGTGGGAAATGTATTTCTTTCTGGTTTGTTTGGAAATTTTTTTGGCCCGTATTTTCTCTTTGGTTTTTTGTTACATGTTTGAGTAACACGGGTAACATCCAAACATCTAAACGTTTACATTTAAAGCCTGACCAAAGAAATAAAAAACCTGCGATGGGGGCGCCACGTGTATATTTTTATGTTTATGGCAACAATTTCCATTTTAAAATTAGTTCCATTGAAATTCCGCAATATGGCGAGGTTTTTTATTAGTCTAGTCGGGCTTTACTGTATTTTCATACCAAAACCTGTAAAGCACGCGTCAGTTCGAGCGGAGCTCTTATCAGCGTTTAAGCAGTACATTAAAGCCCGACCAGATAAATAACAAACCTCGCCATATTGCGGAATTTCAAGGGAACTAATTTTATAATAGAATTGTTGCCATAAACATAAAAATATACATGTGGCGCGCCCAGGGCAGGTTTTTTATTTCTTTGGTCAGGGCTTACTACGTAAGGCGCGAGAAGCTCGAGAAGCTGTCAAATGCGACATAATGACAGATTTACTATGGCTCTAATGTCACTACGTCGCGTTTGACAGTTTCTCCAGCTTCTCGCGCCTTACCATGGTCCGTTAGACCACGTGACTGACACGAGCCTACGTCATTTTGTGCTGTTCATCCTTGTCTATTACACGCATTCGACAAGGATGAATAGGCAAAATGACGTAGGCTCGTGTCAGTCACGTGGTCTAATGGGAAGACCTTGTTTTCTTAGACCATGCGCCTTACGTAGTAAGCCCGCAGGCTTTACAATTTGGATTTAGCTTGCTGGTTTTCCTTGTTCATTTCCATGAGTCTCAATAATGTCAAGCCGTGCATGCTGCCCCCGGGTTCGTTCACTCGCTTCACCACATCCAGAGCAGACATGTATTCCAACCATTGCTTTAGTTTGGGAAATCTGGAATCAAAACAAAATTCTATTGAACATTACATAAATAGTTTTTTACGTGGGAATGAAGCATTTTCCCGCGGTAAAAGATAGCCTATGTTACTCAGAGTGAATGTAGCTTTCTAATGGTAAAAGAACTTTTAAAATCGGTTCAGTAGTTTTTGAGTTTATTCATTACAAACACACACACACACAAAAATGCAAATATTTTCTCCATATAATATTAGTATAGGGGACATCTCACACACGGCTATTTGACCCCAAACTATGCAGGGCTTGTATTATATGGTTGTCCGACAGCTGATATACATACAACATCCAGACACAAGTCAAACACGAGTACTCATCACAAGAATGTTTGTTCTGTGCGGGATTCGAACCAACGACCCTGTGCTTCGAAAGTAGACGTACTATCAACTAGGCTACGGGGATGTCAGATTGAGAAGGCACTAATGTAGATTGGATTCTTATTATACTTTAAAACAGTTGAGCTATGCCATTTTCTCCAGTCCGGTGAAGCTTGATTTGTCGTACCTTTTCGACACAAGCATAGGTCAATTCAAAAAAAAAAAAAAAAAAAGCTATGCCATTTGTTATAAAGAACAATGGATCTGAAAAAAATATGTTCAACAAATGACGCTTGAAAAATTCATTTTCTGAATGTTTCCCTTTACTTATTCTACTCTCGCCCAAAGATTGTATGAAGAATTAGTAATTTTAAGCGATAACGCAGCCATTTTACTTTGCATATGTATAAATATACCACAGCATATACCTACTTTGTGCAAAATTGTCGCGTAAACTCAGTTGCTAGGGGAACATAATATTCAAATGAAATTTTATTTGAGACGGAGATCAAAAAGTAAGATGCCTTTCATCTTGTGAGGAAACAACGTGCACGAACAAGGATTATCTATCTATTTAACTACGCGCATCAGAAAGCCTTTGATATAAAAGATGGTACTGTATTTGAGGAAACACGTTACTCAGAAAAAAATATTCAAAAGCCAAACCCTGGTGAGCACTATTTATAACTTTGCCGATTCAAACACGTATTGACCGTTATTTGATTGGTTACTTATTACACTAACGCATACCCGATTCGCTTTATAAAAAAAAACTAGCGCCCGCGTTAACAGTTTTTCCCGTGGGAATGAGGCATTTTACCGCGGTAAAAGATAGCCTATGTTACACAGGGTGAACGTAGCTTTCCAATGGTGATATATTTTTTTAATTCGGCGCAGTAGTCTTTGAGTTTATTCGTTACAAACGTATACACTATACACACACAAAAATACAAATCTTTCCTTTTTATAATATTAGTATGACTAGTATATAATAGTGTAGTGTTGTAGTGTAGTGTTGTCGAGATCTTTGGGGGAGGCCTTTGTCCAGCAGTGGACGTCTTTCGGCTGAGATGATGATGATGATGACTAGTATGATTAAAATATGTTAAAAGAAAAATATATGCTCAAGTAAATTATTGTAGGTATGCTATGTCGTGTAAATATTATACCTATCAAGTTTTATACCTTTGCTCATCTACAGGATGCAATGTGTTCAAACTTTGAGTAGTCGTGTAGGCGCTCAGATCAGCTATGGTAAGAACCTCGTCCGCCAGAAATTTCCTCTGTGTAAGAAACTCTTCAAGCATCATGTACGCATCTTCCATATTTTTCTTCATGAATTTGGACAACTCTGCAAGCCTTCCCTGGTAGGTAGGAGCCTGTAATGGGAAACTTTATTAAACTCGCAAAAGAACAGTATAATAATGCACTGCATTTACTTTTTAATCAGTCCTGACCCTGACTGACACAATTTTCTAGCAAGCATTGCTTGCTATCTAGCAGTATTATGATGTAATAAATAAATAAAGTCAATATCGTCACACGGCTGTGAAAACCTCTTAAATGCTTTCCAAAAATCTTTTACAGGAGACACAAAAAACTACCTACTGAAAAAAAAAGTATGATTGTATTGTATGTAATGTAAGTAATAATTCTGTAGATTTTTAGTTACTATATGATTATCTTTAGAGCTTTAAAACAAATGCGTAAATTTTATAGTGCAAATCACAGAACATTTAAAAGGCGCTTTTTTGGCCAATTTGTAAAAAAAATAAGTTTACAAGAGCTGTCCTTTACGAGGTTTTCACAGCCGGGTGACGATATAAGAGTCATCACTACATAGTATTTTCGCTTTCTCTGTCCCTATGTCCCTATGTATGCTTAAATCTTTAAAACTACGCAACGGACTTTGATGCGGTTTTTTTAGTAGATAGAGTGATTCAAGAGGAAGGTTTATAAGATGTATAATACATGTATAAGATACTTAAGGATAAACCACAATAATCATTTTGCCGTGCGGAGCCGGGGCGGGTCGCTAGTTTAAAATAAATCTGCTTCAAATATTAAGTTTCATAAAAAAAGAATTATATTGTTCTATATATGAGATAGGTAGATCAAATATTATTTTTTTTGAAAAAAATTAGTAGAATAGAAAGGTAGATTAGAATAGAAAAGTAGACGAACCGAAACAAATCTGGAAATCTCTCACGCAAACACAACTAAATAGGCTAAGAGTGTCAGCTCCTTTAAAATAAATAACTAACAAAAATGTACCTATTCAATACATAAAATAGTAGAAATAAATAAGCATACTTGAAGATAACAAAAGCTTCTTACCATAACAGCTCTCAGCCTTGGGAATAAAATACCGCATTCGAAGAAGAGGACGTAATGTATTTTAGCTCGTATCCTTATATCTTTTGGGTAGAGATATGAGTGTTCGCTTTTCCCGTACTTTTCTAATAAATATATCATTATCGCATGGCTAAAAAAATTACAGTACATGTAGTGTTATCCAGTGGCGTACTAAGGTGGGTCGCATTAATTTGGGTTTGAGTTTTACGGTCTTATCACAAAAAAGTTAAACACACGTTATCACTTGTCTAAAAGTCTGAGATTTTTCACACAAGAGATTAACATGTGATTCACATTTTGAAAAAAATGGCGTAGTGGTTTGGTCAATGGCTTCGATTGGCACGGGTTCAAATCTTGCCATGACGTATGTTTGCGATTCTAGATTATTTTGCAGCCTGTAATACAGATTGCGTTCGGCTTCTGTGTACTTTTTCATCTTTTCTTTTGCACTATTAGCACTCTTTAATGTGGCTGTCTCAAGTAATTTTATAACTTTAATGCATGTAACAAAATAATAGTACCTAAATTACTATACAAATACCATGTATTTTAATTACGATACGCTTCTGTTAGTTAACCTTAAATGTGTTCAAACTTTAAGTTGTGAACTTGTGAGCGTAGTGACGTCATTTATAAGATTGCGCCGCTTATAAACTTTCCAAGGTTTCTGCGTAGCAGTAATTAAAAGATAAATAATAATGTAATTTATTGTGAAAAAAATATATACCAAATAATCTTTAGTAACTGTTGCCATCCAGATACGCCTCTGTATAAGGAAAAATAAAAGGTTTTCCCTATTAGGCTATAATATATCTGCGGAGAAATTTTCTTTTTTTATTACGTTTTTTAATATTATATTGGATATTCGTAAAAGTTCACTCAACGAAGCATCCATTAATTACGTGAGCTTTTTGTCTTAATTTAGAAAGACAAAAAGCGCCTAGACGCCTTCAATTAACTACTATTAAAACATAGAGATATTATAATATTACTATTCATACTATTAATAATATCTATAGCCCTACCCTGCAAGACTAAGGCCATGGTCCAAGAAAACAAGGTCTAACCGTTAGACCACGTGACTTGACACAAGCCTACGTCATCATGCTGATCATCCCCTATGCTAAGTGGCGCCGCCATCCGTTAAAAAATAATTACTCTATGAGTAAACAGTTTTTCAAAAATCCGGTAGGTCATTTTAAAGATTTGGTGTTTTAGGATATATAGAAGCCATCAACTCTGTTAGTTTGAGTTCGATGAAGTTACAGATAGAAAATTTGCCAAAAGTGGCCGTTTTTAGCAAATTTTCTATCTGTAACTACAGCGGACTATAATAAATACAGTTTATGGCCGCTATATATACTATAGCACGCCAACTTGAAAATGACCTACCGGATTTTATAAAAAATGTATACTTCGCGAGTTATTATTTTTTAACAGACGGCGGCGCCACTTAGCATAGGGGAGCCCCTTAATAGACAAGGATGATCAGCATGATGACGTAGGCTTGTATCAAGTCACGTGGTCTAACTGTTAGACGTTGTTTTCTTGGACCATGACTAAGGCTCTTTATGCACTAAGCAGCGGTTAGCCGCAATCAAAAATTATTTATGTAAAAACTACTTAGTTTCTATACCTACGTACTCTACCGCCCAACTGTAGTAATATCAAACGTATTGCTGGTATTACGTAGGTACTGTGGTGTGCATGCATCCTACATGCTCACCGCGTTCGTGCTGGCAGCCTCTTTCCGCGTTTGAGCCATTTAATTATGAAAAGCGATAATGAATTTGAATTTAGTGGCTGCCAACGCAGACGGCCGTAGCTCCAGCTACGAGCTGGTCTTTATGTCATGTTCTTCATCATTAAATAATTTGGAAGTCCAGATCCTCGTTTTATGTGGCGAGGGAAATCTTCGACAGGATAGCTTAGCTTAGGACAAAACTTTGTAACAAAGTATTGTTAAAAAATATTGCAATGGTATTGCAAATTTTTTTTTAACTGTACCGGGCGGGATGTGGTGTGCATGCATCCTACATGCTCACCGCGTTCGTGCTGGCAGCCTCTTTCCGCGTTTGAGCCATTTAATTATGAAAAGCGATAATGAATTTGAATTTAGTGGCTGCCAACGCAGACGGCCGTAGCTCCAGCTACGAGCTGGTCTTTATGTCATGTTCTTCATCATTAAATAATTTGGAAGTCCAGATCCTCGTTTTATGTGGCGAGGGAAATCTTCGACAGGATAGTGCTGCTGACGGCGTTTACGACGTGATAGTACGGTCTAAAATTCATTCGATAAACCACTGCAAATGCAAACGTTAATTCGGTCAAACGTTCGCAGGGCATAAGTTCATTCGAGCTGATAAAAAAAACAACGTATTTAGGGTATCAGTTCTGCGGCAATATGGTTTTCGAAATCATGTACGGGACTCAGTCGCGCGCGCGGCTAAGCTATAGTATCTACAATATAATTTGTAGAGAAAAAATATCTGATAAATAGGTAGGTACCTGTCTCCCAAAGTAAAGTCTCCTTCATCTAAAATTGGCACTGTTCTCATTGGATTTTTCTGAAAAAATAATATCACAAATTTTATAAGTATTAGTTATTAATTAAAAACCAAATCTAAGTAGAACCTAGTTGTTATAGTTTGGATATTCTGATTTTCTTTTGTCTTTATTAATTTTGCTTCATGAAATTAAATTACATTCCTCATTTAGTAATCCCGTTTTTTTATAATAAGCGCCTTTTTATTGAAAAAAAAAGCAGTAATTGCCATTTTCGTAGCCGTAGTGACTACGAGCCGTAGCAAGTCGCTACGTAGGGTAGCTAATATTCGTCATTCAGTAACAAACGAAAAAAATGGTTTTCTTTCTCAAAATATATGATGTCTCCTATAGAATCAAATAAAATACTTATAACAAAGCAGAAGGTTTCTATGTATGTAGTGCTGAATATAGAAAACGTAGTTTCTAAGAAGAGAGTTATTAATCTGAGCACGTAGCAGCAAGTAGCAAGTAACAACGCGTGAAAAGATGCGTACAGGAGTTCGTGGAATAAGAACGCTTTGTTGTTTTTCAGAACACCGTATTGAGAACGAAGTATTTACTTATTTTTTTACTTTCTGGCTGTCTGCCCTAAATCGGTATTACATGCTCATCAAATTTAATCGAGATGTACGTACAAGTACACACTAATTTATCGATAAAAATTACGAAAAACAAATCCATTTATTTGATCATACTGATGTATGATATTAGAACTCTACAATAGTCGAATAGTCGATGCAGGTTCCTCACGATGTTTTCCTTCACCGTAAGGGCGTCAAAAACTGCTTATCTATATGAATTCGAAAATCGGAAACACATTGGTACCTACGTGGCGAGGTTTCAACCCCCCGACCCTTCCCGAATGGAAGACAACGGTCCTATTTATTATATTTATTAATTATTATACATTAAAAGTTCTTATCTTATCTTAATTCCTATACTGTTAGCTCTAGGCGCGATTCTGGGGATGACACGCCACTTCACTAACAGCTGTCAAATCTGTGGTTTTACCGCGAACGCACATCTTGTGCTTTTCCAATAAAAAAAAAAAAAGTAGTTTTAAAGAGGCTTTTCGTGTTTGATTCCTATCTTAATAATACCTTAACATATTCAGGTTCATCCTGGTCCCTGGCCACTGGGTTGAGTTCTTCTAAAGTGAAGTCCAAGCCCAGAAGGTCAATGACCATCATCGCCGCCCGCGCAGGGGGACTTTGCTCCGTCATGTACAACGTTGTTTTCGACATTTTTCTTGCCACCTGATTGAGAAAAAAATACAACAATGTATGTAATAAATTCTGTTCACGGCAAATTCGAAAAAACAGGTCCGCCATCTTGACGTTCAAAAAAATTGGAATCGAATAAATATAAGTAAGTCAAAAATTAAAACCCGAGACTATATAAAATAAGTAACAAATCGCTTTATACGTCTTAAGTTACAAGTTACTTTTTAAATAATTATATTTTAAAGCTTTTTTTAAATCAATTAAACTGGTTCCCAAATTTTTTTTGTTTAGTCTATCGGAGGCCAAATATTAGGTAAATTCAGTTTAAAGCAAATAGCTGGTGTCGTGATGTAATTTGTAAGTAGAAAGAAGAAAAGAAAAGAAAAAACGTTTATTCACTTAAGCTGTGACTTAAATATAAAAAACAAAGTAAGAAAATCAATAAATGTGTGGTGTTGGTCACAGCAGTGAAATGCACGGCTCAGCATAATCCCAACTAAAAAAAAAGGCGGGCGTTGAAATTGTGCCGTGCCCTGGATTTATTAATTTGGTTTCCGACTACGCACGCAATATCGCTCCGAAAATTCTGAAATTTGCACTGTTGGTTACACTGCACTCACAATATTTACGTACCTACGTACGATACAATACAACATTATGTGTTTCACGGGTACCTATGTCTACCTATCACGCGTTCTAATATCACGAATCAATAATGGACTTTTACAAAAAATATCATTTACACATTTTTTTATGGTGAAAATTTTTCAAAGAATTTTAATAACAATAATAAAATTCTCGTTCTTACCTAATAATGACTAAACACATGAATAGTAAACAAGTGGTCGATTATTTTTTACAATTCATTGATACCTTATCACCAAATTATCGCGAAAGAAGTGTTGGTATCATTCATAGGACATTGATAGTTAAAGGATTGTACGTACAAACAATAGTTATTAAGCAACAAGTTCATTTGATATTCATAAACATCATTATGAGAAAATAAATCTCGGTATTCAGACACATCAGTTACCTATTTTTATTCAGTTATTTTATTGCATTTACGTTTATTACAAAAATAACCGCTAGTGGTGTGCCAAAATATATACTTATTAGAGCTTGTAGTTCGTTTACAATTAGGTATTTGAGAAAAATAGTATTTAAAACAATAACATTTTAATACTTCAGAATGTTACAGCCATGCCAAAGGTCTTACAATAATAAACCTATACCTACTCGTAAATTAATTAAAGAGATGGTAGCTGGTCACCTTAAAATTTAAAAACTATAAATAATAATTACATCCAAAGAGAATGTAAAAAAACTTGTTATATCCACGAAAAGGGACAAGTGATTTTCACTTAAGCCCGACCAAAGAAATATGAAACCTCGCCATATTGCGGAATTTCAATGGAACAAATTTTATTAGGGAAATTGTTTGCTATATTCATGCTATATTCCAGAGAGATGGGAGCCGCTTTTAAAGCGAAGCGGCTCTCCAATCTCTTTGCTATATTCGTAAAAATATACAAGTGGCGCCCCCAGAGCAGGTTTCTTATTTCTTTGGTCAGGCTTTAGAGACGTCAAACATCAATTTTACGCGTAGGTAGTTCGCATTAGTTTATTTAATTTTAAATATCATTAATTAAAAATTAGATTAATTTATCACCCATCTTTTTCGATTCCCAAATGAATGAGAAAGACCAACAACTTAAATTTAGAGATTTTAGCGGAAGTCGCATTAACTGATTATTTAGGTACCTAGGTCGTTAAAAATGCAAAAATATCCTCGCCATATTGCGAAATTTCAATAGAACTAGCCATTTATGAACATAAAAATACAGTGGCGCGCCCGCAGAGCAGGTTTTTTATTTCTTTGGTCAGGCTTTACTTTGTATCGCTTTCACGCTGAACGGATTGTGATACAATTCAGACAGATACATAATGATTTTTTCTGCGATTGTTAAATAAAACATAGTTTCATTAATAATTTAATTATTGAACAATTTCACTTACCATTTTTGAGACCTCTTCTCTTCTATTGAGTTTTGATTTTGTTATATCACTGTGAATGTTTTTATCAAAGCTTTTTGGTTTTATTACACTGTTATTTCGTTCTAAAATACTGGTGATATTTTTTATAGTAATACCGTACAATCGGTTAATTCTAGACGAAAGAAACATCTTGTTACTACACTTGCATTTTTGTCTAAGTTCTTCTATTACTTTTAAAACAAAATCAACACACTGATTTATTTATTAAATTGTTTTTGACAAATCAAAATATTTAACTCTGAACAATGTTTGTTTCAATGATTTCGCTTACACTAAACAATTTTTTTGGTTCATTTATTTAGTTATTTACAGCCCACAATACAAACGATTAATTTTATCAATGAAAAAAGTGTTTTCACAACACAAGTTTGAGGTTAGAATGGGTTTTCACTTTGATCTATGATGTTGTTTGGTTGGTTGGACTGTGCCTCTTACATCACTGCGGGGAAATGAAACCATGTCAAGATTGTCAAGTCGAAGCAGACGTAGTACTGTTACCATTGGATAGATGGCGTGAGTAACGCCCAATTTTTCTCATTTTTTCTAATTTGAAAACCATAATTTATCTTCGACTGCAGTCGGTAACACCTCCTGGTCATGCGGGTGAACCCATTTCCCTTTTCCAATAAGTTTTACCTAAAGATCCTTAAAGATTGTTTGTTTGTTTGTGACAGAAGGATCGCGTATTTCTTAGCGACTTCGTAAGAAACACGAAAAAGAATGAGGCGTTGTTTCGTAAGCAAATAAAATAGAGCTTTTTAAGCTAACATTCCAAAAATATCTTATTTACGTCTTATCTCATAAGATAAGAATCTCATATAAAAGCTATAGGCGCTGTCAAATCAGGCTCACATAAAGAAATCAAATTTGCATTAGGAGTCACCTAAATAGGTACGTTAGGCTTTAGGCATCAATTTAGGCGATTCTCAAGAAAACACGTTTCTTTCAGAAAATCGAAAATCAATAGAATGAAGTTGTTGCTGGAGCTTGTCCTTTAATTTGTTGATTGAATATATACCTAATAATTAGAAATTCAGTTTATATTCCAGAAATTAACGGATTTTTTTGCATAATTTGATTTCTGAATCTTTAGTAAGTTGCCTGGTAATGGCACATGAGTTATTTAGTGTGGTAATGATTAGGTACAGAAGCCAGCACATGCGGTGGTTGGACATTCTCACTACGAAATTCACCCCTACCGCTACGGAATATGGGCGCCCTCAAGGTCAACATGTCCAGCCGCATGTGCTGGGTACTATACTTTCGTAAGTAGGTACCTACACATGATATACTTTTGAAAGAAAAAAGGAACTCGAGTTTAATTTAGTTCACTAGTTTTATAGAAATGTGATAAAACTAACACGTTTTTTATATCAAATCTCTAACTTGAAAAACCTATGATGTATAAAAAACTGACTGACTTGAATTTAATCGTGAACGTGGTGCCGCTTAGGGGGACTGGTCTGCTTTAGTCGATTGCCGGTTGTTGTGCTTGTGATAGATTTTTTGGTTATATAGTTTAGTTTTTATACTTTCACTAGTTGCCTTCCTCTAATTGTACCTATATTTCGTTTGTACTCTTTGTTATATTAATA
Source organism: Teleiodes luculella (assembly GCA_948473455.1). Classification (NCBI taxonomy): domain Eukaryota; kingdom Metazoa; phylum Arthropoda; class Insecta; order Lepidoptera; family Gelechiidae; genus Teleiodes; species Teleiodes luculella. The sequence continues at coordinate 10,056,308 of OX419598.1, read as the reverse complement.
AAATTGTATAAACATTTTTTTTTTTATAATTTTGTAAAAATATTTTGAAAACATGCAACGCCTGCAGAGTTTCTTCCAGCGAGTTCTTCTCCATAGAATACAGCCAAATTGTGAACTCACTAGCCTCGACGTCGAAAAGTGATTTGTAAAATCTTACTTCGAATTAAAACTTTTTTACTTTTGACTTTAGTTGAATTTATGAAACATAGACATAGTTACACCAAAGAACTGGGAGAGTTACACCTGATTTTGATTTTGACGTCTCACATACGGTTCTCTGACTCTCAAAAGGGCTTTTCATGTGGACATTTACTAAACCTACACAAATATACAAGTAATTATGTACCTACGTCTCATACTGTCTCATATAGATGAATGACGACATTCAAACACAATGTGTCATTACAAATCACAAATACCTAGAACTTCTCACCACATCCATAAGCCATAGCAGGATTTAAAACCGTGACCTTTCTAGGCTACACAACGTGACGGGTTTATCAATATAAGAATGGATTTTTTAGTTTAAATACTTAGGTAATCCCCGAAAAATTAATATAAAGTGCTTGAACGTATACACTACGTAATTTTATGTGATATTAGTATTTATTGATATAAGAAAAGTTATATGTAAAATATATTATTTAGGAAAGAAGTAAACATCAAAGTTCCGTCCTTCAAAGGAATCATAAATGATTGTTATTATTAGTTCTTCGTCGTCTCTTTAGGTTCAATGACTTGTGGGAATGTTTTTTCTATCTTCAATACGGTACATTTGTGAACAAGTAGGAAACAGATTCTGCGTAATGGGTCCTCCTGATCGCCTCAGCTAGCATCACAGATATATCTATACATTGTAGCTTCGGACACAACTTCATGTTCTTATCTTGGGGAATGGTATTCGTTACTACCAGAGCCTCCAGACATGAATTATTGATCTTCTCAATAGCATCACCTGCTAGAACTCCGTGAGTAAGTATAGCGTAGATTTTTGTTGCTCCGGATTCACGTAGTTTTAGAGCTGCTTTCACGATTGTGTCGCAAGTGTCAGCTAAATCGTCGACCATGATAGCAGTTCTGCCTCTGACATCTCCAACTAGAACTGATGAATCGCCCTCATTAGCCCTTTGTCTTTCTTTGTGTATTATAGCGAAGTCTATGTCAAGTCTATCTGCAATAGATGTCATTCTTTTAACGCCACCAGCATCAGGAGAGACCATGACACTGCTCTTCCATTCTGGTATATTCTCTTTGATCCACTTCGTTGTAGTTGGCTCTGCATACAGATTGTCCACAGGGATGTTGAAGAATCCTTGGATTTGTGAAGAATGTAAATCTATAGTAATTACGTGGTCAGCTCCAGCTACAGACACTAAATTTGCTAGAAGCTTGGCTGTGATTGGTGCTCGACTTTTTTCCTTCTTGTCTTGTCTGCAGTAAGGGAAAGCGGGTATAACTGCAGTAACTCTAGAAGCTGATGCAATCTTGCAAGCGTTTATCATAATAAAAAGTTCCATAAGGTTATCGTTGATTTCGCCACAACCACTTTGGACGATGTAAACATCTTCACCTCTTACAGATTCTCCGATTTCTACGTTAGTTTCTTTATTGCTGAACTTCTTCGTGACAGCTTTGCCCAAATCAATGCCAAGTCTTGATGTGATTTTCTTAGCTATATCTGGATGAGAGCTTCCGGTAAAAACTTTGATGTTCGGCATTCTTGCGTTAGGGTTGAGAAAATGCTTCTTTTCCTCTTCTTTAATTTGCTTATCCTCACTCTTGTCTTCGACTTTCATTAGCAGCTATTGTGTCAGCCAAAGAAGACTGGACTGATCGGTGGTCACTTGGGAAATGTATTTGTTATTATAGATAATATTTGCTCAGTAAATAATCTTATCTCGGTTTACGAAGGGTCAGGTCGAATGAGTGCCCCCAGCAATGGAACAGTACAGTCTGTTATCTGTCTTATTACATACATTAGTGTAGTTGAGTAAGCTAGTTTCATAATAAAAGCGTCATGTTGGCAAAACATGTCGTTATGTATATATTTTCTGGGTCAGCGTGTACCATCATCGGCCACTGTGGTCAAATGCGATCCCAATCTGAATTTAAAAAATGCAACATACGAGTAATGCTTGGAAACAATTCTACTCCATCCAAAAGTTTATTTCAAACGAAATAGTTTATACCATCACAGCTTACCAAATATTGAAATGATACGATCAGTTTTCTCTCGGTAACAATACAAAAAAATGACTGCTCCATTAAAACTATCTTAAAAAAAATGCTTATCTTATATGGGAGTGTCGAAATATTTTGTTCGTTTCAGAGAGATGCTTCTTTGGAAAAATTGTTCATAACTATTGACTAAGATTGTCTTTTCAGTATTTGCTAAGTCTTCACTTACATCCTGTATATCATAATAACACTACAAGACCTGGTGGTCTAGCTTCTTGCTCCAACTGCGGTACTTTGGGTCCCTCTAAGCGGATTTCCTCGTTGATAATATGCAACCCTGCTTTGTCAAGGAACGAACAGCTTAGTTTGAGATTTAAATCCTATTTGAATAAACGTTAGATATAATTTAATTTTAACTGGTTGTTTATCCGCAACATAGTAGTAGTACTCATGAAACTAAACAATTTATCCCCAAGGAACATAGGTTGAAATCTTAAAAATATAAAAGAACTTTTCATATCTATTTTCATTTTTAAACTTCAGTCACCTGACGAGCATCGCAAGAACGGTATTCGAAACTACGTACGGAACCCCCTGAATGGCCATTTTGTATCAAGTTAATTTTAATTTTTCAACCTAAGTTCCTTAGCGAAAGTTGTTCAGTTCTATGGGTACTACCACTTTGTTGCGAATAAACAACCAGTTAAACACGGTGTATTACTATAATATAAACAGGTTTCCATAAGGTAAAAAATATTTGTTGGTGAAATACTAGGAATTCTGTATAACTTATAAAATTTATCAAAAAGTCGATAAACTTTAATGGAACTTTTTTGCTTTAGATAGGTAAAATATATTTCATTCGGGGACCAATTACTTCAGATCAATCAATACTTATTTTGTTCTGGAAAAGCTATTGCAATCAAATGTCATGTTGTTTTTCTGTCAATGAAACTTTGTAAAGTTTTTCGCCATTTGAGGAAAAACAAGCTTTGATTTCTCAATTCTAAGTATTGGCCACCACCACGGGGCGGAAGTCATTAGAAGTGTATTCGCAGTTGTTTAGAACTTTTGATCAGATCAGGATATATCTGAAATCGCACTTTAGCTCACTTCAGTCAATTTTTACACGATTAACATAATTAACAACTTCTAGATAGATCGCGATAGGATTTACTTAAGCGATCGTGGTCTACTTCCAACTTCTTTAAATTTTTACCAAAAAATAAAAGAAAACCAAAAGCAAAAATTATATCAACAATCAATCAAGCCTTACTCATCCTGTTATGGAAAAGAAAAAAAGCACGTTTTCGTGTATGTAAGTTTTCCACGTAGGTATATTTTTCCAAGAAATTAGGTGACCTCTTTCGTATGAGTTCTCAAATGTAGTTGAATGAACTAGTTGCGAACTGCTATTCAAACAACAAAGTCCAAAGAAATAAGAAGCCTGCTCTGGGGGCGCCACGTGTATATTTTTACGGCTATGGAAACAATTTCCCTTATAAAATTAGTTCCATTGAAATTCCGCAATATGGCGGGGTCGATGGTCGTGCTTTATGTTACTTTGATAGTTGTGCAAAATGTTTGACTGATTTCATGAAATAAACAAAATGGAAAAATAAAAATATTTATTTGTACGAGTCAACTTTGTCATCAATTACATTACTTTATTGGTATTATTTATATCAAATTAATCACTATTGTTTCTTGAGCATCCAGTTGGCACAGATTCGTCGACGTTTTAACATTTCTATGATGATCATAATTATTATGTGTTGCGTTTAAACCATACACATTGATTTCTGTTAACATATTAGCCCATACAGCTTCTTCCTCGTCACAAAAAGAGAGAATGTCTTCCCCTTGCACTCTTATAGTCATTTGTTCAGAATTTGCTTCAAAAATCAACTTCATATCCTTACTCATGTATAGTTCTCCTTTTGCAAGGCACGCTGAGTAGTTTTCTTCACAGTTTAGAGCAATAGTAAGAGAAAAATCAGAATTTCGACGCGTTTCTTCGGCAGTCTCTCTGACATCCTGAAAACAATTTCCAGAATTGACAAATAAACAAATTATATCTGTATAGCCTTTTAATTTTATGGGGTAACTCAAGCGACGCAGATAGAGCATTTTTAGTCCAAAAGAAGTGTATTAGAGTACTATGCAACGCATGGTATTTGGATAGTTGAGTGCCGCTGTTTCGAAAGTTAAATATTTTACCTTTACCTTGCCTTTACATAAGAGATATTTGTTTATTTGTACGATTCCATCCAGAAATATTTAAAACAAACTTTGAAGTTACTAGAAGAGCAACTAGCAGGCAAAATAATTTATACTTCCAACCACCTCGCCAGACTGCTCTATTTAGCAAAAATGTTGTATTTATGGCTACAAAAATTTATAATCACCTACCTGTACATTTATAAAATGAAATTGTAAATACTTTTAAATCTAAATTAACTTCATGGCTCATTAACAATTGTTTTTATAGTGTAAAACAGTATCTAGAGTATAAAGAAAATTCCATGTACATATAGGTACTAGTTACCTACTTATAAATTTTAGAAATATCTTTGTTCTTGGACAATTTATGTAAGTAAGTACTTAACTAACCCTTTTAATTAGTTTCTTACCTAAATTAATATTTGCACACTGAAAATGTTCAGTAGAATACACTGTTACTTTAAATTATATTTAAGACCCATCTTTTCATGTATTCTTGCAAATAAATTTTTATTCTATTCTATTCTATTCTTTACAATGTGCCTTTAAAATGTGCCATTATTAAAAACTTTTGATATTAGATGCTTGTTATATGTATTTATTACAATCTTTTAATTTTATTGACTGGTGGCGTTTACAGCATTATATTTATTCAACAGTAAGAAATCCTCACATATTTTTACGTGTTCCATTAGACCAAAGTAATAAAAAAAAGGATTATTTAATAGGAAATATTTTTACCTTTTGCATCACTATGATAGCTCCAGCTCTGATCAGCACCAAGAAGTCTGCATCAGTCGTCGTCATGGTGACTACTTCTCCTTCTTCAGCATCTATCTCAAGACCACTCCAGAATTCATACCAGTTTCCTGGGGGCATTCTAACATGCACGTGAGTTTGGGACGGTTGTAGATTCGGTACTATTAGTAAATCATTCCCAACACTAAATTGGGTTTTCAAGTCTGTAACATTAGTCGCAAATGGAAATTGATAGAACATCGGTCGCAATAAAGGCCCATCTTGCAATGTTGTATAGAAATACGGTAATAAACTGTATCGGTGATTTAACCCTTTCAAAATATTTGCTTTGTTTGTTCCGGAGAATGATAATGGATGTCTTGGGACTTTTTTTGAATGTATTTTAATTAGAGGCAAGAATGTAGCAGCCATGTACCACTTAATGCACAGTTGCGTTTGCGTTTCGCTATTGTAATGTTCTGTGTCTCCGCAAATTGGTGAAGACCACAACCAATGCCCCGATACTCCTCCTAAGGCAGCTTCAGTTAATTCTCTTTGCAAATTCGCCCATGACGCGTCAATATTCTGCCTGTTAACTATATCTCCAGCCATCCACTGAGCCGTTGTGAAAATTGGTGTACTGTTTTTCATTGTAAGCCTCATAGCGTTTGTGAAATAATTTCCATAGAGGTTGTGGGAATAAATATACGTCTCATTATTTGGGGTCGTAACGTTCCACTGAGGCGTGATATTGAAGGCTCTCTCGAAATGCTGAAAAGAAACAAAAAGTTATTTTTCGGGTCACGTATTCCCTTGGCACATATATGCACACATGTAGGTAATTTTGTTATTGCTCTCAGACGTCTCAAGAATCATGTCTCAAGAATATTCTATCCTACTATACTATATGTATTATGTAGGTAAGTGGTTTTGGTAATTTTGCCGCCTATATATTTTTATAGTAATATCTAAAAGTCGGTGTAAAAACGCGATTTTATTAAGTAGACTTACCTATGAAACTGCCGTTTATACGGAAAAAATGTTTACGAAAAGCTGTATATTAAAAATAATTGGAGTACGAGAATGTATTCGGCTATTATATTTCTTGTTGTTTGTTGGTTGGGCTGGGCCAGACTGGCTTATTCACCCAGATTTATGGTAGGCTCGAGTCCTATGGTGGGTGGGTGTATGTATGGGTTGTTAAATGACGATGTTTGTTGCTTTGCTCTAGAAACCGTGGAGGCGAGAAACAATTATCTTTTTAAAGATACTCTCTATTACTTCATTTAACAGTCTGTACATCTGTGAAGACCCTTTTTATTATGAAGACGTGGGAGAGCTCAGAGCACTTTGATGGGAAGAGAGGTATCACGATGAAATTAATAATGTGTGAAGGAGCTTGGAATATGATTATCTTATGAAGCATCTCATTTATGATTTATTTCCTTAAAATTTTTCGGATACAATGTAATCTTGAAAATATCGAAGGCGGATGATCAAACGGACGAAATAAAACCATTCCAATACAATTTTTCTTTGTTTTGCGAATTTGATTGTTTCTGGATACTTTAGAATAAAGAGAATGTATAAAAATAAAAATCCATAAAGTTGACGAGGTAGGAAAGTGCACGCGATTCTCTGGATTGGTTTTTATAAATGAAGCATTTTACTTTGTAAGATAACTAACTGCGTGAGTATAATGATGTTATTCCTAGGTACACACTCAGATACAAATCAAATCATGTTCCAGACAGCATTTAGAGTAGAGCTATGAGTGTTTTGAGTAATTTTAAATATAATTCATAAATAATAAAATATTTTGTTTAAAACATGTAGTACATTGGTATGTGCGACGTGCGTGCACGTTCAAATAGAGATTAAGTAGACAATTTAGTCAAATAAATTAATGTCAGCTAGCTCACTATTTAACCTAACGCCTGAGAAGCTTGGGAAGGTGCTTAACGCGACACGTAATGACATGTCTCAACTATGTCACATTTCGACACTTCAATTCAAGTCTTGCATGTCTGTAGTAATCCCGCATCAAATGTAAGGGTAGCTTTACAGACATTAATTAAGTACTTATAATTAAATAAATCAGGAGTCTGCATAGCATGATCTCTAGTTCCTCAATTATATAAAGTCGGCATAGTGCGATGCGATGTATGATAATTTGTAATAAATGAATTCATTTATTTCAGGTAATATTTACATAAAGATGTTAAATATGTAAACAGAGGCCCATATCATAAGGTACTTTACAGACTATTATACATATTTTATACTATATCTTAACAAAAAAACAAAATACACAGCACTTTACACTTAGGGAAACACAAGCCCAGGGTATCGTGTCCTTCCGCGGCAGGTTCCCCCTGAAGCGACGAAACACGACTTCCTTTGAACAGAACAACCCCCGTAACATGCAGTGCTATGACAAAAGTTTGTCGCACATTTAACTGTCAAAAACCCGCCATATTGAAATGTCCTCCAATAGGATAAGACAATACTCACGACAAAATTATGTCTGTCACGCGTGGACCGGGCATGTTAGAGGGGCTGGTGGGCTGAAGTAAGGGTGCTTCTACAGTTGTTGAGTCTTTGACTTCGTTTGGACACGCGAAGTACACATACTAGCCGCATCTAATTAAATCTATATCTGTGTGACCTACACTTAATTTTTTAAGTAATGCCATGACATAATTTACAGTTTTAGTGCTTTTAAACGAAGTCAATTGACTCAACATGCGCAAGCTACTTGCACCGTGTAAAAGTACCCTAATAGTAGGCATTTTGCAGAAAGTGGGCACATTGAATTACTAAATCGCTCCACACATAAGGGGGCCGGCATATTCGGTTCGGCACCACTCTATGTTTGGTCAAGCACTATCTATGCAAGCTGCCTGCCGAATATGGGCGGCATATACGTGTGTAGCTACCTAAACACTAAATTCTGCCAATTCTGCGAAGATTTGTAAACTCACCTCATTGAAGTATGGCAAATAAAGATACGTCTCATTATGTTGTTTCCACGACTCATCTAGAGGCCAATTATTTTCCAATATTACCCCGTCTACTTCAGGCCCTGGCCACAGCTTTTGTATAAACTCAGCAGGTATCGTTGCATAGTCCGGATAGAGTACCGAGTTGTTATCAACTTTGCCTTTGTAGATATCAGTTGAGTCCGCTGTTCGTAACATAAAGTTTTCAAACTCCGGTATTAAGTTAGTGCAGTTGTAATTGGATCTTGGCTCAATTATTTCGGTGCTGTTATTTTCTTCAGTGACGTTGGCTTCTTTGTAAAATACCTAAAAATATACTTTGCTATAATACTCTTTTTTTTCTTTTCTTTCTTTTTTTAATGATATTTTTACGTGGACAAAGGAAATACATTATTATTTTGTTCTTATATTAGCCGAAAAACGACAATAACATAGTGTAATTTATCTGCTTACAATCTTACAAACCTACGCAACTCAGATGTAATAATTATCAATATGATGTTTAAGGTCGGAGAAATATATATACGTTAAAACTAGCTGTTCACCCCGCGGCTCCGCCCGCTCTCAAGGGTATGAAAAATAGATAGTAGCCGATTCTCAGACCTACTCAATACGCTCACAAAATTTCATGAGAATCGGTCTAGCCGTTTCGGAAGAGTATGGGAACGAAAACTATGACACGAAAATTTTATATATAAGATAAAGGGTACATTTTATTCAATTTCTGTGAAAAAGAAAAGAAAATTCCCAGAAATTCTAAGTATTGCAAGCTAATCTCCAAAATATTAATGGTATTTTGGCTATTTGGTCTATATTTAAGTCGATGTATTTATCATTATTTTTGGGAACACACATCATTATTTTTATAAGCCTGTAGATCTTAGCAGAAAAAAAAAAATTCTTTGTTATCTAATAAACCCTTTCCTTGAAGGTTACCTTGCAATTTAACAACTTGGCAGTATTCACCTACATCTACCAATTTGTAAGTTCGAACGAAGTCAACATTGTTTTGTGTTTTAATTATACTTACTAAGTATGTTTTTTAGTGACCTACGCTTGTATAAAAAAAGCGGCCAAGTGCGAGTCGGACTCGCCCATGAAGGGTTCCGTAACAACAAGTAACACAATATAGAAGTTCTTGTAGTTCGTTGTAACTTTGATCGATGTTTTAATAATAGTGAAAGGGAAATTGCGGTTTACAATTTATGCCGTATTAAAAAAAAAACTACTTAATAGATCTCGTTTAAAACCAATTTTTGGTGGAAGTTTTCATGGTATTGTACATCATATATATTTTTTAGTTTTATCATTCTCTTATTTTAGAAGTTACACACATTTTACCACTTTGGAAGCGTCTCTCGCGCAAACTATTCAGTTAAGAAAAAAAAAATTAGAAACCTCAATATCATTTTTGAAGACCTATCCACACGTGGGAGCCTGTTGTATTTCCTAATGTTTATAGTCCTAAAGTCGATTATCCGAACATCATTTTCCTAATATTCGATTGGCCTAATGTTCGATCATCCTAAATATTGATTATCCTACCGTAATACTTGTCCTAATATTCTTTAGTCCTAATATTAATGTCACTAAAGTTTGAAATTCCTAATTTTGATCCTCCTCTCTTATATATCTAAAAAACCCTCGGTACGTTTGAATAGTAGGTAATAAAAATCTTATTATATCTCAGTTCACACGCCCAGTAGACATTACCGTTATGTATGAGTTCTATTTTTCTCGTATAGGTACGTACATTACCGTTCACATTGAACTATAATCATAATTGTCCTTTAATTGTTTTGAACACTTGATAATAGTTATTATTCGACATTATGAGCAACCAACCAAAATTTTAACAGCGAGACCTGCGAGCGAGACTGACACGACTGACTGACACATATCATTTTGTAATTTTGTATTTTAGTAAACCAATTATTTCTTCCTACAATACAGTTTTATCTTTGTGGCTGGCCAAAATAACGCCAAAAGTTGTCGTGTATAATTTGCTAACCTGTTTTTGCTAAGTTATTTTTTATTTATTTATTTAGGACTATACATTTTAGGAATATAAAGGATTATAACTATGGACATTAGGACTTACCATCATTAGGATAAAAAAAAATAGGGCAATGAACAGTAGGAGTTACAAAAATAGGACTAGGATCATTAGGACAATCGATATTTAGGACTAAAATGCTAAGGAAAATAAAAAGTAGGATAACAAATTTTAGGGAATACAATAGAGAACCTCCACACGTATGGGTTTGATAAAAAAATTTTTTTTTAGTTTCAGTTCTAAGTATGGGGACCCCCCAAAATTTATTGTTTTCTTTCTAATTTTTTGTGAAAATCTTAATGCGGTTCACAAAATACTTCCACTTACCAAGTTTCAACAGTATAGCTCTTATAGTTTCGGAAAGAAGTGGCTGTGACATACGGACGGACAGACAGACAGACAGACATGACGAATCTATAAGGGTTCCGTTTTTTGCCATTTGGCTACGGAACCCTAAAAAGTACGACTTATGCTTCACCGGACATGCGAGGGAGGCTCTACCACAGAGGATGGTTATTTTAAATTCAGTTTCAAGGGGTACCTAAAGATCTGCTAATTAGCTGAAGCCCCTTCCTATATTTTTAAAGCTAAGTTTTCTGTATAAAATGTCTTTTGGTGTGATTTGTTTATTTATTTTTATTTTATTTTTAAATATGTGGGACATCTCACACACGGCCATCTGACCTTGGGGTCAGGCAGAGCCTGTACTATGGGTGTCAGACAGCTGATATACATACATATATAAATATACAACATCCAGACACAAGGTAAACACAAGTGCTCATCACACGAATGTTTGCCCTGGGCGGGATTCGAACCCGCGACCTTGTGCTTTGTAGGCAGACGTACTACCAACTAGGCTACGAGGCCGTCTTTTGAATAAATATATTTCTCATTACTTATTTTTTTAAGTTCAGTAGAGTAGTAGTTGTTTGTAAATCGACTTAAAGGAAAGCATTAATATTTTAGTCATAAAAAAAATCGATAAGTCAGTTTGACTCAAAAGTAGAAAGTAAAGACTGGATTACCGAATTTACTTACGTAAGGAGAAATGTGTGGCACGAATCGTTTGTTATAACCCTTGACCAGTTCATATCCCTTCACCAGATTGTGCTGATGTTCATATATCTCACAGTCATCATAGATCTCCACAGGGGCTATTCCACAATGACTATCATACGGCATTTTTTCACTAGAGGCCGTTGTAGTGAATTCAACGAGATCGTCGTAGGCGTCTGTAGGCGTTGCTGTTTCACTGAAACATTTTATCAAGGGGTCTACAAAGGGCAAAGTTAGGCAAAGTTGCGCCGACGTCCAGAGAATATCAATGTTTCAAAAATGACGGACGGGGAGTTTTTAAGACGGAGGCACAGAAGAAAATTATAGTACTACAGAAGAAAATAATAGTACTAACCCGTACAGAAAGGACACTCACCCCTCCGCGCCAAAATGAGTTTCCCGTCCGATATAGCGCCCCACGCCCCGCACCCCGCACTCCGCCGGTGGTGTTCGGGGGTGTTTTACATAGCGCCTAGCGCCATTGACTTGTAGTTGATATTCATATTCAAAAAGAAGTAGGTTGTCAAAATAGTGACGGGGTGATGTAGGACATAAAAGCAATCATATCTGTTTATTATAGTTCAATATAGTAAATTTAAATAGATAGAAAAAATCCAATATTGTCCGTTTTTACTCTTACAGTAGTAGCAATCACATCTGTTTAAAGTTTAACGTAGTAGATATAGATAGATAAAAAATTGCAAAATCATCAAGTAGTCAGTAATCATCAATACCCCAAACGGATTTTTGAATTTTTATTATTATCAAACTTACTATTTTTCGTGTCGGAGGCGCTTACCCGTTTTCAGCCCCTTAATATTCTATCATTCATTTAATTGATAAATGTTTTTAGTTTGTTGCTATTTTAATATCTCAAGTACTTAGACTGGCTGGAAATATTTATATATTAATGTTATCAATTTCGTTTGAAAAGGCTTTTTATTATAGAGTTTTTTTTTGTTATGAGCACTCACGTATCTCAACATTGCCTGCCTCGTGTCTCAACATCTGGGGGCACGGTAGTGCCCCCGCCAAGTCGAGCAAAAAAGCGGCACGGCCGTACCATACTTTTCTCGAAGCAGTTCGGGCCATTTTCGACCCCCCTATAACTTCTTTGTGGATAAAACTAGAAGCCTGAGTTTTCAGTAACCAAGCGGGCATTGTATAAATAGGGCATTGTATATTTCAAATTTCAATCAATTGGAACCAGTAGTTTATGAATTATAACTAGTCAAAGTTTCTTAATTTTGTCACTCACTCACTGACTCACTGACTCACTGACCGATCATCAAAACTCTAAGGCACTTCTAGTAGACATAGAAGCTTCAAATTTAGAATGGAATTAGTGTTTAGTATATAAATCAAGGGAAAATTAAAATATTTTGCAATTTCGGGCTATTTTTTATATACATCATCTGCTAGATAACTTTGTAATCCCATATAAATCTGGGGGCAAACATAGAATTACAAAGTTACGTTTGCGGTTATCGAATCAGGTTGTATCAGAGATGGACATTATTCGTAATTAGCTAACCTAACAACATCAGTAATCATATTAATATTTAAAATCTTTATGTTTAAAATAAATAGATTGACTTGGCAATCGCATTAAACAGTCTAATTTAATACAATATGTATTACTTGTGAGATACATTGTGTCTTCATGCGATGGCTAAGCCAATCTATTTATTTAAAACATAAAAGATTTTAAATATTAATATGATTACTGATGTTGTTAGGTTAGCTAATTACGTAATAACTTAAGACAGAAGGACCTTTAAGTAGGGACTGAATAAATTAACCGATTTGGTATTACATGGATCTCACAACTTTTTACGGTAGAAGAACTGAAATTGCGAGACTTGGTTTTTTTACAAGTTGTGTTTTTGATGGCATTGACTTTTCTACGTAAAAGTCGACTTTTTATTCGTTTATGAGTCGTTTTATTTAAAAATACCGGCTCTTCTGTACATTTTTGCATCCATATAAAATGAGTATTAAAATTCGATACCTTTGGGCTCAAAGGTCGTAAAGGACAAAACACGACTTTTCAGGAGAGGCAAAAAACTAAAAAAAAAAATAAGATTTTAGCTGTAACTTTTTTGTTCGTCAAGCTAAATAAATGGAACCTAGAACATTATACTTAGGATTTGAGGTATTTTTATGAACATATTGTAAAAAATGTCCTAGTTGGTTATTTACAGAGATAGACTTTACGACCAAAAAATATTAATAAATGTCCTTTAAACCCACCAAAATTTCACTCTGTGCAAGTATCTTGAGGCGTAAATCTAATATTTTTTATCTATTATACGAAATTAAGGGAGTAAAGAACAGGTGGTTATGTAATTTTGGTTGTAAAGGATGACCTGCAACTTCAAATAGTGACAGTAAATTCAAATTTAAAATGATACTATAAAGTATACATGTTAAATTACTTGTTTGTTATCAGGAGAAGAGCAATCAATACAAATTAAAAATGTTTTCAAGAAATTCAATTACATTTTTATTTTGTTTTTTAATTATTTTAACGAAAAAGAAACCATTCCTTTATGAAAAATGATGAATTGACGGTATTTACTAGTATAGTATACCTACTATCAAGCGAAAGAACCTCGAAAAAAGCAATTACTTACCTTTAGCTAAGATATATAAAAATAATATTAATATTCCTGACGATAAAATTATTTTTAGGTGGATGATGCAATGAAACAGTAACAAGAAAATCTTACACACCCTACAGAGTGCAAAACTATGGCTAACAACTAAAAATTACAAAAGATACCAGTACTTTTATGAAATATTTTTGTATTGTAACCACAATAAGAGCTACGAGTACAAAACGACAAATTACATGGTTACGAAACAAACGTGATTAAAAATAATGATCGATTTCTTTAAAGTGTCACAAAACAATTACAATAAATCAATTAAATCACAGAATGGAACACTGCATCACATTCGTATACAATCAAAACAATTTGCAAAAGTTGCTGCTATTTAAATGATTTAATGTTGTTATTAATTCAAAATTATGAACATAATTAATTATTTAAACATAACAAAAGTACTTTCTATGTATTATTGAAGTTTAAAATTGATTTTAAGTTCAGTGCCACCGATAAAATAAAGAATTATTACTATAACATTTTGATTATTTTGAGGGCGTAAAGGACAATTTTGTAAAAAAAATACCTTTACGCCCATAAATTTGCAGTAAAATTTGCCCTTTATCCCTAACACAAAAATAATACAACACAAATTTACAAAAATTAACAAAAAATTACGGGTAAATTGGTATTTAAGTCTAATCTTTGTCCATTATTTCTGTATACTCTGCCAGTGAAGGTGGGTTGTAAAGGATGTTTTTTTGCGAATTTCGCTAAACTAATTATACAGATCGATAGAGAATTAAAAACTGAATAAGGCTGCATTCATAAGTCATTTCGACCCAAATGTCCTTTACGACTTTTGAGCCTAGAGGTATCGAATATCGATGTTATTTTTAACGATATTTATTTTTATATTCACAGTAAATTCCAACTTATTGGATGTTCTTAGAATGAATAAAAGCCCTTAAAATATTTATTTAAATTCTATTCAAATTAAAACATCTATTTAATATATTTTTATAGTTAAATTTAAATTTATGATTACTTTATAATGTAGCTACCATAATCGTAATCTCATACCTCAAATATTCTTTCGAGCCCGAAACCATATTACGAAAAGCAATCAACCGAATGACTGTATATCGACCGAACGTTATACCGAATCAGCTTAATTGGAATATCTATCGAATTTCTACCTTTTTCGTATTAAATGGTTATCATTTTTTAATAATCACAATTTAACTTACCTACAGATATGAGCTCCCAGCATCCAGTAATCGAGTTCATTGTTAAAACCAATAAAATTAATTACATCTTTCATAATATTTACCGGTTCAGGTCCGGTAAATAAATGAAACTTCAAGCCTTTCTTTGTAATACTTCTTATTACAATCTGGTTATCGCCTACGACCCTCACTTCAGTAGGTTCTACTACATCTATCAATAATCCATGGTACGTGTCATTTGTCCTTGAAAATATCAAAGGGATTTCACTCGAACTAGAATCATGGTTGTACAATACTTTGACGGCACCTTCAAGTAAAGGTATTTCACCAAACCCATACATAGTATCGTTAGTAGTTCTGAACGACATCTCCCATATATTTTCTGAAGCTATCACAGGTCCTCTAACTGTATTAAATATTTCATAACCTCTAGTATCGTTAACAATGACGTTTAATTCTGGTGTGGAAATAGACAAAGTATAATTCTTTTCTGCAATCTTTTGTCCTTCCACTGTCATTTGTTGAGGATCATAAAATGTCAGAGCAACATGCGTAGGACTTATTTCATCAACAGCTAGTTGTATCTGTAAACTATCTTGACGTTTGTAAGGGACAGTGCCAACTCTAGGTATAAGTGTCATGTTTGCAGTCCATTCCTCGTCTAAGATGTATGAGAATCTTGATGGGAACCTGTGGAAGCAGACATGTAACTCGTAATCGAAGCAGCATTGTGTATGGCACTCGGTATCGTTGACATTACCAACACCACATGGTAGTCTTGAAGATCTTGGTAGTAAGCAAGATCCTGTTGAGAATCCATCCGAGGGTGGAAGGTCCAGACTTGGGAAGAATAAGAGGTGATATATTAAAAAAGGTGCCACTACAGCGAGTAAAATTCCTGCCGTCCATACTTTAAGCGGTCTGTTTAGGAGAAGTTTGTGGTGCCATTCTACTTCTGAAAAATGTAATAGTACACTATATTATTTTACAGAAAGATGAACTAGAAATTTAAGTAATTACCTATGGATTAATGGAACGGAAGATTTTTGTGGGGCATACAAATTAACACAGTCAACTGACAATACAGTGAGTTTAAGAAACGTACATTGGACGACAGTTTTAAGTTCATCAAAATTGTTACTTAGTTCATTGTCACATTATAAAGTATTTTAACGGATCTTATATGCGATAATTTTACTTTCCATGCCATGTCTTTTATGGAATGACTGATATTTAATTTACCTCTAGATTGCTGCTCGTCATAATCTTCACTTTCCTTTTGCTTCTCTTCGTTTACGTAAGGAATCATTTCTTATACTGTTTTACTAAAGTTAACCATTGGCTGTGAACAAAAAGGTTTAAAATATACAGGTCATTTTTAAAATTTATACATACATTTATTTTGTAATTAGCAAATTGTCTGTTTTTAAATTGATTAAACTTTCAAAATTTTGACAGCGATTCATTCTGAAAGGGTTTAATTAATTAATTAAAAAGCGATTTGATATTGCTATGAAAATGACAATTCAATTTAGATTTCGATAACGAGTCTGCAGCCAGACAAAATCCACTTTTCTCTTTGCATATGGCTGGTATCTAGAATTTATACATTTAGGTAGGTTGTTGATAGCTCATATAAGTATGTCCCCACCGAAGTGCTCGAGCTTATGTTTTTTTGAGGCTTTCGCGCTTACTACAGATTACCTATTACGATTGTTCAACGTCGGGGCTCTACCATGCTAAGTGGCGGCGCCATCCTGAAAAAAATAATAACTCGGGCAATAATCAATTTTTCAAAAATCCGGTCCACAGAACTGGTGTCGGGGTGCTGTAGGATATATAGAAGCAATCACATATGTTTATTATAGTTCAATGTAGTTATAGATAGAAAAAATGCGAAAAGTGGCCGTTTTTCGCAAATTTCCTATCTCTAACTACAGCGAGATACAATAAATAAAGTTAATAGCTTCTATATATCCTACAGCACCCCGACTCCAGTTCTGTGGACCGGATTTTTGAAAAATTGATTATTTTCCGAGATATTATTTTTTACAGGGTGGCGGCGCCACTTAGCGTGGTAGAGCCCCTTAATCGACCACGCTGGCCTAAATCGGGTTGGTCAACTTCACACACAACCTTTCAGTTTCTTCGCAGGTGTGTGCAGGTTTCCTCAACTTTCCTCACGATATTTTCTTTCACCGTAAGAGCTTCAAATCCAAGTCCAGTGAAGCTTGATTGGTCGTACCTTTTCGACACAAGCGAAGGTCAGTTAAAAAAAATAGCGTCGAATATACGTATAACATATGAATTCGGAAATCGAACTTGTAGGTAGTATCATTAATTAGTAAAACCATCTGAAAATTTCCAAAATGACATAGTAGATTGTTCCAATCATGAATAAGAAACAATGCAGTGAATAAAATTACCCCATTATTACCAAACACGTCAACAACAAATGTTTTGTTCATTAATTTCTCGCCATTGATATATTCACAAAACTTAATTATTCGTACAGACAGATTCATTTTATATTTGGTCTGACATATTCCCTGTATTGAACATTTTCATGATCATTTATAATTTTCAAACCGAATAACGTTCAACCTCGACCATATTAGCGCAAATGAACTATGTATTTACATCCGAAAACAGTCTTTAACTTTTTATAATATAATCACAAATTTATTCGTCGAAGTAACAACTTCTAAGTATTTCTTAGGCTTCTGTCTGTGATGAGATTTAAATTCCCGACGAATTATGAAATTTATAGGAAAGAAGCAGAGTGCTTTTAAAATTAAACTGCTAAAAAAACAAATTTAACAAATTTTTATTTATACCTACATACAATACAATATACTTTATTGACAAAAGACACAGCATACAGAAAGCAATACAGAACAAAACAGAATAGTCAAAAGGCGGCCTTATTGCTAAGGTAGCAATTTCTACCAGGCAACCTTTAGGTATGGAAAAAGTGTACCTAGATAAAAGTGATGCGGATTGGTGGTCTAAACAGAGTAGGTAAACTGACAATAATAAAAATAAAACATTTAACTGGTTTAAAAAAATAAAAAAAATAAATAAATACAAACTAACTAAATCACTACATAGTATAAAATAAAGTCGCTTTCTCCGTCCCTATGTCCCTATGTCCCTTTGTACGCTTAAATCTTTAAAACTACGCAACGGATTCTGATGCGGTTTTTTTTAATAGATAGAGTGATTCAAGAGGAAGGTTTATATGTATAATACATGCATAATATACTGAAGGATAACCCACAATAACCATTTTCCCGTGCGGAGCCGGGGCGGGTCGCTAGTTAGATATAAAATACTTAAAGTATAATACATTCTATCATTATGATTTAAGAGGAAATTCAATGGAACGGATCAGGAGACAAGACTGAGGTAGTGCGCATGTGCTTTAACGCGCATTTTAAAAGACTCGGGAGAAGGGGCACGTCGTCGTCGGACTGTCTCGGTAGGGACTACTATTTGGTATTCTGTGGTCTCGGGAAGATAATTCCATAATCCATAAACGTATGGCTTGTACAGCAAAGGACGTGGCGTAAAATTTTGAAGAAATGAGAGGGCATGTCAAGTAGATTGCGGTCTAGGGTGTCAGAGCGGAATATAAAAATATCTATTTGTTTGTAATTTATTTATTTGTAATCTCTAACGCTCAATTTTATCACGATTCGAAACATTTTTAGTCAAGTAACCTTGACCTACTTGAAGTACGTATTTTTATTATTAATGATCTAATTAAGTCTCTGACGTGGCTTATTAACAAGCACCTCATTTTAAATTTCGGAGAAACAATAAGTAATTTTATTCAGCTTACATTAACTAAATAAGGCGTCTTACAAAATATCGTTGGTTCAACGCTGTCCGAACCTAGAACCTCAAAAACGAAAGTCGACCGATATGCCACTCAATCATGGTTATAAATCAAAGTCAACTATGACGTCACAAAGGCACATCAGGGTCCCGTCCCGATTGCGCTAACTCGAACGACTTAATCAAAACTAAACTTTAAACAAAACCGCTGTCGTATGCACTATCGGGATAACCATTTAACGTTCCGTAACGTAATAGAAACGTTTATAACTAAAATAAATTAAGTAGCACTACAGTATTTAGATATAGATTTGTACAGTGGCCAGCATAATAATGTATGTTGACCTTGAGAGTGCCCGTATTCCGTAGGGTGAATTTCGTAGTGCGAATGTCCAACCACACGCACTTCTGTACATTAACCAAAAATAAAAATTGGTTTACCAAAACTTAAACGTTTGCGTGGTTCAAACGTTCTTAAACAGCACGATCGGGGTCCAGATTTGACACGTCCGTTACGGTTATGACACCACCAGGGAAATATGCCAGAAGACTTTACTGCCGTTTCAAGATTTTATGAAGGGCCGAGAATGTCGAGATGGGATCAACGTGACCCCTCACGTCTTGGTACTCTTTAACCTTGGCATATCAAGATAAGAAAACCTTTAAATTTTCAAAAAATTGTTCAGTTTTCATAGGTTTGGTTATAAAGGCATAGGTACCTAGCTTTACATACATCCCAGGGTCGTTACGATCCCTCAATTTATGATTGCGATTTTCGAATGTAAATACGTTTATTCGTCATTACTGTGAAATATAATTATGAGGAAATCTGCATACACCTTATAAAGAATTACTTTTATTTTTCAGTGAATCCGACTAATTCGCTCTGGATCTTTAAGCGCACTATTAAAAAAAAAAAAAATAGAAACTGAACAAACGGGCGTAGTATTTCTCATGAAAAAGTTATGAATGCAATTCCAATGCGTAGATTCGAGACTAAACTATGATAGTAGTTTCTAAATTGCCTTGATAGCTCACATAAGGTCAACGCGTATATTATTTTTATTTATGACCACGCATAGCTTTTTACGGAGTATTCCAATTTTGATAATTCTTTTTTTATTAGAAGGGGTATACTCCGAATTTGATACAATATAAATTTGAAAAAATAAATCAAGCCCTTAGGTTAAGAAATCAGGGGATGACTAAATGTAGATTTTCCCGTGGGAACTATGTATTTTCCGCTACTTATAAGAGGTAGCCTATGTCCTTCCTTAAAGTCTATTATATCTTTGTACGCGCATCACTTCAGTCAGAAGGGTTTGATTTATCGTCCTTTAGAACCACGATAGGATTTATTTGTAGCGGTTTATTCGTTTTGGGTTAATGAATGTAGGTATTCGTTTTTCCAAAGAATCCAGAAGTGTTGTTGAAATGCTTGAATTATTGCCAGCGAGTTAATCTGTTTTGTACAGTGTTAGTGTAATCAGGTTCAGGAATTAATGTTAGAGGGCCTAACGTCAAAAAGTGACCGGGTGTCAGTACACTAACGTCGTTTGGATCGGAACTCAATGGGCACAACGGACGCGAATTTAAAACCGCTTCAATTTGAGTGAAGAGTGTTGTCAACTCTTCAAAAGTTAACAGTTGATCGCCAACGACACGATATAAATGCTTTTGTTGCTTTGATTTGAATTTCCCGAACTCCACCAAAATGAGGAGCGGAAGGCGGATTGAAGATGAAATTAATTTGTTCGTTCTGTGCGGTTTGATTCATGAGTGATGAAAGTGTATTACTCGCTCCTATGAAGTTTGTACCACAATCCGCATGTATAACGTTACAACGACCTCGACGCGCAATAAAACGTCGTAGCGCGGCGATGAAACCTTCCGTTGATAGAGTTGATACAACCTCAAGATGAACTGCTTTTGTGCTCAGACATACAAATAAGCATAAGTATGCTTTATCGATTTTTGCGCCGCGATGAGAACTTAGCTTGATACGAAATGGACCACCAAAGTCCACTCCCACGATAGAGAACGGTTTAGCTTGGTTAACGCAAAACGGCGGTAAATCACTCATACAAGGTTGAAGTGGTTTAGGATTAACACATATATTTTTGATAAAATTTTCAGCACCAGCGGACAAAAACCTCATTGCCCCGGGAAAGAATAGGTGGCGAATCCACGAGGCTGGTAGTTAGTTAGTACAACCACGTATTACACAAATATATAATTATTTTAGGTACTTATTGATAGTGCCTTTTCAATTTTTGCTTTATCTCTTTTCCAATATTTCAATGTGAAGTGAAAGAAAAACGGTGATAAATTTATGTTCAAGCTGATATCGCCTCGCTAAATTAATATTCTGATCCGTTTTTTCTCTGCGCCACCATTTATTAGTCCGATTTCAAAATCCTACTGACTTCTGAATCTAAGATGAATATTATCTTCTATACTAATAATAGGGTGCGTAATAAATGCTATAATATCAAAAAATATAATTTTAGGTGATATAACGTTCAATTGGTATAATTTTCATACACCATAAAAATACTTGCTATAAATTTAATTTGTATAACGCTCAATTTCTATAACGTTCATTTGATATAATGACAATTGTTATAACATTATTTTCCTATAACAATCATTTCGTATAACAATCATTTCCTATAATAAACTTCATTTTTTGTAATTTTACGGAAAAGAATACTCGGTCTCAGATGTCGTCGTCGTCGTTAACAGCTCAAATAAAAGAAATAACATTATTCATCGGATTAGGTATGGGCAATGTAGGTCATTAAATCTAGGTAATATAAACAAATAGGGCGGGTGCGAGCGCAGCGAGCACGGGAATTCGGGGCACCCCGACTACTGTTGGTTAGGTTCGAAGGGTATGGCGGAAGAGATGGGCGAGCAAAGCGAGCCCAGCTCGCCCGCCATACCCTTCGGGTTAGGTTGACATGTATGCATGCCTGCACGCTTGCTTGCTTGCATGCTTGCATGCTTGATTGCATGCTTGATTGCATGCTTGATTGCATGCATGCTTGCTTGCATGCTTGCTTGCTTGCTATTACAAGTTCATAATTTTATTTGGAAACAATATTTATATCAATTGTAAATTATAGAAAATCATTATTATATCAAATGAAATTATATTATTTAAAATTATAGGAAATCATTATTATATCAAATGATATTATATTATTTGAAATTATAGGAATTGTCTTTTATATGATTTGATTATTAGAATAAGTAAAATTATATAATCTGAAATTATATCATTTAATCATTATAACTTTTGAAATTATGGAATATATTACACACCCCTAATAATATTATAAACAGAAAAGATTTGATTGTTTTTTGTTTGCATTGAATGGGCTCAGAATCTCCTGAACCGATTTTAAAAATTATTTCACTGTTTGGAAGCTACACTATCCCCGGGAAACATAGGTTATATTTTATTTAAAAAAACTTACTTAAACTCTAATAAGTACCTTAAGGGTTAAAAAAATACCTAAAATATTCCTAATAATTGAAAAGACTCCGAAACTACTGAACCGATTTTGATGAAACTTGGCACAAAGATAGAATAAACCTTGGGAAAGAACAGGCTACATCTTACCGCGGGAAAATTCCTCATTCCGAAAGTAAAATCTGCTAACGCGTGCAGAACTGTGGCGGGAAGCTAATTATTGTATAATGTAGGTAGGTACATATTTTTAAGTATGTAGTTGACTACCGTTGAGGCAGAAAGGCCGAAGAGTGGGCAGGCCTTCCACAAGGTGGACCGACGATCTGGTGAGGGTCGCCGGAAGCCACTGGATGCGGGCAGCGCGGGACCGATCGTTGTGGACATTTTTGGGTTAGGCCTTTGTCCAGCAGTGGACCTCTATCGGCTGATATGATAAGTAGAATGCCGAGAAAAAATCCGATGCTACTATCACCTGCTATTGCCCGAAGTAGCATGTTACACGGTTAGAACATGGTCCAAGAAAACAAGGTCTTGCAAATAGACCACGTGACTGACACAAGCCTACGTCATTTCTACGTCATTTTGCCTATTCATCCTTGTCGAATGCGTGTAATAGACAAGGATGAACAGCGCGAAATGACGTAGGCTTGTGTCAGTCACGTGGTCTATTTGCAAGACCTTGTTTTCTTGGACCATGGGTTAGAATAATTTCTATTGTGCTGCTACTGGTACCACATAATACTAGGGTAGTATTTAAGATTAAGGGTACAGTGTCTCAACATTACTTGATGGGTTTACCTGCATAACATGCTGATAAGAAACAGCAATGCTGACTTAAGGTAGAGTTAGTACATTTTGTACTAATAAATATCTATTATTAGTAACTCCTATTCTCATAAAATTTCGAAAAGGCTTTACCTGTTTTGCGAATTTCCACCGCAATTGTATTAAGTATTTGAACAATAGTAATAATTAATTTCACAGTCACGATACAATTAGCACTCAAAACATGTTTTATTAATAAATCACAGCTTATTGTTTTGACGTAGAACAATAGGAAATCACTGCTGTTCACTATCTGTGAGGCTGTTCTCTAATACTCCAAAATAATAAATTCTTAATTTAATATATTTCATAAAAAAACAAAAAAAAAACTAATAAAATAATTATGGAAACATATTTAAATTTGATTTTTTTGAAACTCTAAAATAATAATTCATAATCATCATCATTTCGAATAATCAGTCAAATCAAAAATACTTAAACTTAGAAACTCTTTATTCTATTCGTGTTTTAAGTCATTATTACGACTTGATTTTTATATGCACTTTTAAATTAAAATAAATACTAAAACAAAAAAGAGTGCAATAAATAGTCTAATTTTATCTTTACGTCTTTTATGTGGCAAACCATTCAAGAGGCATAGAGCTTGTGTAGAGCATATCTACGTCTTGTTTCTCATTCAACTTCAAATAAAATAATGAAATCGATATGGCCGTATATTAAAAACCCTATAGTACTGATGCGGCACACCATTAGTTCTAATCTATATTCAGTTCACTTATTTATATCGTCGTTGTCATGAAGGAAAGAAAAATTACGCTCCCAGAAAAAAAAACATTTTTTTTTCTTCCTTCATGGTCGTTGATGAGCATACGAAAATAAATGATGGAGCGTAAGAGAATATACTGTTATTAGCGATACAAAAACAATGCGCTTGGTATCTTTGATTCCGATTGTGCGATTATCATCAAATGATAAGATAAATTAGTCAGTAATAGGAATTCAATATTAACTATAGCAGATATTGACAAATACGGTTTTAGCTCACTCGATATTAATATTCCTACTGCGAGTATGGTAAACTGACCCTAGTTAACCACGCTAGTTTTGTTGCTACCCAATACAATAGCTTTGTTGACAAAAGACAACATAATATAGAGAAAAACAGTACCACAGTATCCTCAAGTTTTCATTACAATTTCTAAAGGTCTATGGTATGCTTTCATTTCATCATTCACAGTTAAAACAAGTGAGTATGTTGATATAAAGTATTTTAACTTAGAATATTTTTTTATGTTTTTACTTTTCTTTTCAGAACTGCACATTCAGTGGGGTTCATTTTCGACCAAAAGTGCTCTAGAACTGCAGTTTTATCTGTCATTCCTGTAAATGGCAACGACTCCTACCGTTGGATTCGTCTCTGAACGTGATACTGTCGGTAGTCAAGTGTAAAGTGGTGGAGGGATGGGGGGGGGGATAATCAAAGATGGCGGATTTGAACTTTTGTTTTTACGCAGTAATTTGAAAACTAATGGACCGATTTCTTTCTTATTGGTATTATTTGAACGGGTATAACATTACCTAAAAGACGTTCATATACATCGTACTGGCGCGTACCAGACTATTTGTTAAACTTATACTTTCATTTGATACCAATGTTGATAAAGTATGGGCGGCCATATTGGATTGACTATAGAGATAACACAAGTACTTATTACCTCGTACAACCTTGCACTTGACCATACATAACAGCTAATATTTTATGTGTATTTTTGCTTCCATTTTTGTATTGTGTGTTGTTAACAAATTTCATTCTATTCTTCAACGAATGGTACTTATTAAACCCATGGAATGGATATTACATATAATAATAAATACTGAATAAATATTGTCATCAAAACCAAAGTTTAAACAGGAAAAATAGTAAAACTATATAGATCTGATTCAAATAGAAACGACGATGGCACGAGCACGGTAAGTTTAATAAAACTGGTTCAAAGCATATCAAAGATATAAATAGCTTCAAAAAAGAAAGTTGAAAAGCATAAACGTGGAGCGGATCAGCTGACTTTTAATATTGGGAAAATTCAGTGCAAAATATTTTTTTCTTCCTGGAGTGCAATAAAAATATCTGTATCTAGCTTTAAAGTTAGCTTTAAGCTTTTGTTTTTTAATTTTTAACATCGCAATATAAGAATTTAAGTAGATTCCATTACATCAAATGCATCTGGTTTTCGTAATACTTAAATACGAGTAATATTTTTTTCTATTTATACTCTAAGCGAGTAATATTTTCAGATGACAATTTAAAACTTGGTTTAATTTACTGTTACGAGTATTGGGTTAGTTTTTGTGCTAATTTTAAGTTGTTGCTTGTATATTTTATTTTGAAATGACGATGATGATGATGATGCAATAAAGAGTTACTTACTTCCTTTCTGAAATGTCAAAACAGTATTTTGTAATGTTTATATTGTTATGAAATAAAAATATATACATACATATAGTCACGCCTCTTTCCAGGAGGGGTAGGCAGAGACCACTTCCTTCCACGTTGGTTTAGAGCACTCCTGACATAACCTTTTGTCAGAACGTCCCCAATTCGATCGTGGAACGTTCGTCTTTCTCTTCCCCTTCCAACACTTCCTTCCACTCTCGCCTTATAATCTGTTTATAGTCAATCTCTCTTTACTCTTTCTCTCCACGTGACCAAACCAATTTAGTATCCCTTTCTCAATTCTCATCACAACATCTTCTTTTACTCCTCATTTTTCCCTTACTACACTGTTCTTAATCCTATCACACAGTTTTACGCTGATAAAAAACAAGACGTCATATTTTACATTAACAATTTTTGCACGATTTTTACTTACATTTGCTACAATACATATAATATAATCATTGTTAAAAATAGTCATAGAGATTCTACACGAGTAATTTTAGACGATTTATTTACTACATAGAATAAATTAACCTATATTGAATTCAGTCAAGTAGGTACTAATTTCACATACTTTCGCACATCCAACGACAATGGCACTTCTATATTGGAACAGTACACTAACAATAAAAGTAGAAGCACAGAAGAAAATAAAAGTACTAAAGGTCTAGTTTTTTTCAGTAAGTAGTACTGGCCAGTTGAAAAAAACCCGTTGCCTTAGAATTATACTTTTACACCGGTCGCTCGGGCGTTGGCTGAATGTTTGATGACGTTCGAATTTCAAATGCTTATCGATGTACGGCGATTTATCAATTTACCTGAATTAAAGCCTTAATCCATTGAGGTTTAATCCAAGACAATTGTTTGGTATCTGATATGTCGCAGTCAACTAGAATAATCAGATTTTTAATGAACAGCCTAGCTCAATAAGTAAAATTAGACTAGTGGCCTAAATTATATTGTAACCAAAGATTGTAACGTTCTCTACGATGATGTTACAGATGTAACATTAACAAATCTAAGCGCACGGAGTGCGCAGGCCAAGTTCCAGCAACAGGCCGCGTGCATGCCGTGCACTATTTACACGAACCGTTTCGACCCACTTTTAACTCCCTTGTAGCTCGATTGTAGCTTAATTTAATTTAATAAATAGGTTATTTTAATTATATAAATAATAAATTTTATTTAATTACACAATTAATCAAGTATTATGTACAGCACGAAAACCTGCCAAGTTCAAGTTTAGAATGCGTTGGCGAGCCTTGGGAATGGTTAATGTTTACCAGTGGATCTGGCTGTTGATGAAGATGATTATGATCGATATTAAAGTGCATCTAAACTGGGCATTGGATTGGATTTCAACCCTTTTATACTAGTCACTAGTCAGATGTTCATAATTCATGGCCGTCTAATAATTATTACCCTAGGTAGATAATTTTATGCCGGCACATAGTTGTAAGGAAACTGTTGTTATCTAATAACACAGCTGTAGTTTAGTGACATAAATTATATGACATAATGGTAATCGATCAGTCTAATATAATAGTTGTACAGATGGAGGAGTTTTGATAATAAGTTGTTGAGTTAGAGGGAAATAATATTTTATATACTATAATACGTCTTTCTTAAACTAAACTTTTTTGCCGCTTTTCAGACGAGCTTACGTAATAGAGCTAGTACATTATTAAGTTCCCCATTCATCCATAAAGAAAGACAGATTAGATAGAAAAAAACATTAATAAAGATATAATTACTAAGGAAAATAAATTAATAATTTTCTGACTAAGCATTGCTGATAAGATACCGAGAAATTATTATCGGGCACATAGTTCACAAAAGAAAAATTTGTTTGAGCTGGTTGGAGAATCAATCAAGTTTACAATTTGTACAGAATGATTTACCTATGTTCGATTTCATAGCATCTTTTGAGAAGGATAAAAATACCTAATCTTATAGTATTACAGGGTGTATTTTAAAGGCTTAGCATTTGCTGAATCATTTTGAATCCTGAAAAAAAAGTTTTTTGCGAAAATTTAAAAATATGAACCTCCTATATGAAATCGAATAGTTTGTATGGAGAAGTGAATTACATTTTTCGTTTCCGAGAATAGTTTATTTCCATTATAATAGATATTCAAAGTTACCTTGAAAAAATTGCTATCAGGCAATGAGGAGGCGCTTTGAAGATCTTATGCCACTTTTTAACCGACTTCAGAAGGGAAAGGGGATTATTCCTTTGCACGCTCTGTTTTAGGTATAAAAAAATAATAAAAAATATATAATGACGGATTTTAGGCGCCAAATTCACTGCCTAATATTCTATGTAAAATGTAGGGTAACAAAATAAAAGGTTTTAAGTAGCCTACAAAATGTAAAACATATTTTCTTTTCCCACTGCTGGGCAAAGGCCTCCCCTCGATTACGCCACGCATCACGATCAAGCGCAATTGTGATCCAATTTGTATCGTACCTACTCGTCCAAGTCGTTCCGCCAACGTCTCCGAGGCCAGCCTCGTCGTCAGCGTCCATTTTCTGGTATAAAATCTGTAGCCAGTTTAGTCCATCTTTCGAGATGCATGCGGGCGACATGTCCCGCCCAATCCCACTTTAGCTTTGCCGACACCTGGTATGCCTGTTTTGGAGCGTTGCGTTGAAACATAATTTTAAATAAGAAATTAAATAATAAATGGCTTTGGGCTTTTGCTTTTCACAATAATAAAATTTTATTTTTGTTTATCTTATTTGCCTATACACGTAATTTTATTCCAAAATGTTGTTTATTCGCCGATTGTATCACAAACGTGTCGGAAAGTCACCCGGAATCTGGAAAATAAATGTACATTTCAGATTTAATAACGATGCGAACGGAATATGAACCAGAAAGTATGAAAAAAAATAATCAGATAAGAGCAGAAAAGGAGCTGATACCCGAGTTTGATACATTAAATAACTTCGGAGAATTCATTGCGATGATAAAACGGAACAAAAAACGTTCAGTGATGATAATGTAAAAGAGGTATCTCATTTTTTATATATACGTAGCGTATATTTGCTATAAGGGCCGTTGCTTTTCGATCACACTCACACACACATACACACACGCTCACTCACATACACTCAGACGCACACACACACACACACACACACGAACTTTCGAATGGAAGTCAACGGCCCTAGCCACCTCCTTGAGTACCTATACAATTTACTTTATTTGAAACAAATTGCTGAAATTAAATAAATATCTTATCTACTTGTCAGCATAAGGTAATTTGACTGATAGCAAATTAAACTAGTTTCAGGAGTACATAGATAGCGAGTCTGATAACTCCAATGAGTTCGCAAATTCGTATTTTGGTTGAAATTGCTCTATATGCTAATTCAAATGGATACCTAGACCTACCTGAGAACTTCAGTCACCCGAATAAGGTTGAGCAAGGCTTATATAACTCACCAAATGCGCGTTAGCTAGCTATTTTTCTTGCTTATAAACTTCGTTTTGGAATTTTGTTTCGGAAAAGCACGACCAATCAAGCTTCACCGGACTTGAACCAATAGTCATCACACACACTCACACATCTTATTTTATTTTACAGGTATAGTAAGGGTGGTTGGTAAGAGGATGGGTCGGGCTGAACACTCTGGACTTAGCGTTGTATCGCTCTTATGTTAGTTTAAATAAGGGAGAGAATCGCGGTGCTCACGAGCACTCAACTTGCACTTGACTTGTATTACCTATACCTTTTCTTGTGGATATCGTGAAAGGAACCACTGCAGGGCTAAGGTCTTTCCCTAGGGACGTGTTGCCATAATCCCCACTTTTGTCCTAAGGGTTGGGGATGTCAGTTGTCCTTATTTACACACAGGCGGATCCTGCTGTCTATTCCCTGATTGTTTCTATAACCGCAAGAAGAGTTGGGTTTAAAATTATTAATTTGGGTTGGTCCAATTCTAACCTAGTAACGACACACGGACATAGACATAGACATACTTATATATATTACGATTCTCTATAATGTCGGCTCCATGTTTGCCAAAGCAAGTTTTGATGTCCGTGCCGCGTGTGGAGCCGGCATAAAGAGCGAGACGCAGTTTCTCGTACGTATGCGTTAGAATCAACAAATCACCGCGCTCACTCTAACGCACCCCTGTGTCTCGCTCTGTTTGGCAAACACGGCACGCGTGTGTAGCCGGGGTAACAGTTGTGTAATACCCACAAAATAAGTCAGTTGGAAAGGAGTGGTAGCGAGTGAAGTCCCTGTATGAAAACAATGTTTTTTAATTTCGCTTCGATTTAAAATAGTAAGCTTTTTGTTGTTTGGTGAAGCTCTGTAATTTAGGGCTTTTCTGTGGTAATAATAATAGAATTTGCCCAAAGCAATATGGGACTACTATTTGGTATTCTGTGGCAATATCATTTCATGTGGCATTTGACGAGGCATACCTATTGTTTGTCTGACGGCCGAGGCCGGAGTAAATTTTATTATTAAAAGTCTGTAAAACCAGATTTTAAAAATTTGTTTTTTTGTTGAAATTTATTTAAATATGAAAAGGTACTGACTTATCTTTTAATATTTAGGTGTGTCAGAAAAATAGTTTAGTATAAATGGAGCGTAATAAACTTGTTCCACCTGCAGTATTTTTTTTAAACAAACGGACCTAGATTTTATGTAAGAATTATTAAGAAGAAGAAATATTAAGTATTATATACCTACTTGTTGTTTGAAACTGACTTTAATGTAAGTAAAGTATATATTTTTTTATTTGTTTTCATGGATTTCTCTCTGATAGCCCGAGCATGTCTATTTTAATGGTAAGGTATTTTTTAATATATTTTGTGATGGTATACTTAGTTCGCTTTGTTTTTGCGTAGCTAAAATACTGAGATATATTAAGTTTACAGCAACAAGCCATAAGCTTCGAAACAAGCTCTATCAAGCGTTTTTTAGGTAAATTATTTGAATAGAAATCGTATTTATTTATCAATTTATTCTACACAATAAACAGCACAAAGTAACCAAATAAAAAAAGATATATCAGGCTCGCTACTATCCGGAGAAGGAGAAATATCTTCCAGCAGACCCACAGAAGAGTGAAAGTATAATAAGAACAATAAATACTCGTACAAAAAAATATTGTAAGAAAAAGTCCATGTTTACGAGAATTAAGGGCGCTTTTTCACAATAATGAAACATTGCTCGGAAGGAGATACGGATTATAAATTTTCCCTTTGCCTTCACAAAAAAACCTCTGCAATAAAAGCTTATGTTTTTATTTCAATTGATACGAGAATTTGATTCGGAATATTAAGAATAGTAGATAGCTACTGGTAATGAGGAACACTATTTGTACATTTTTATTGTTGTTGATCTTGTATTTCTTGTTATTTTTATTGTGAAATTATTATGAAATATAATAAGCGTGCATATTAATTTTTTGCTCAAAATCATTCTCTAGGCACTTGGGAATGCCGCCATTACAGTATTTGTACTCTACTACACTAACAATCTGCATTATCATATCTTATCATGTGTGTATGTTTATAATGAATAAATCAAAAACTACTATGCCGATTTCAAACATTCTTTTACCATTGGAAAGCTATATTCACCCTGAGTAACATAAACTACCTTTTACCGCGGGAAAATGCCTCATTCTCACGGGAAAACTGTAAACGGAAAGCTAGTAATTTAATTTATTTTTTTTCAATCGTAAGAATATATGCGAATATAAAACTTTTTGTGAATGCTATATTTATCGTAACTAGCCTTGTGTGTCCCACTGTTGGGCAAAGGCCTCTCTTCGCTCTCTCCATGACTCCTTTTGTGAGTGCTAATAAATACAAAAATCTGGAAAATGAACAATAATGTGGCCTCCTGTCTCCTTTTCGTTTTTATTTAACGGACATGGGTACGATGTTTATTTGCATAATCCGTGTAGACGGACAAAAAACTGACCCAGATCTAAGTATTATTACAGAAAAAAAGTTTAGATGTTCCACAGAGGCAAAAGAGCGTTTTTTAAAAGCTTTTATTTCCCACCTCAATACAAAAAGAATAGAGAAAATTCCTGGCAATAATTATGTCGAGACTGATTAATTTAAATTATTTCATGTCTCTTGTTTAATAATAAATTATAGACTATGACGAAGGTGTAACAATAAACTGACAAACCCATCTACTTGGTTATTTATGATCAAGGATGTTGAACCAAGGTTTTTATAAGTACGACCGTACGTACTTATCTACTAATACTATAAGAAAACTGAAGAATCGGCGTGTTTGTACATTCATTTGTTTTTAATAAAATTGATTGTAGTTGATAAAGGGAGTGCAGCTTAACACAAGGTTTTGAAAAAATGACCGTCTGTCTCTGTCTGTTCGTACACGCTAATCTCTGGAACTACTGGATGTAATTTAATGAAATCTTACAATAATATACCTTAAACATCAGAATAACACATAGGCTACTTTTTACCGCGGGAAAATACTTCTTTCCCACGGGAAAACCTATTAACGCAGGCGGAGTCGAGGGGCGGAAAGCTAGTATGTATAAAATATCCTTGTGTTGAACATCCTTATTTGTGATATATAAATGACATAATACCACATAATATATTTTATGTATGTATTTCCGGTCGTACGCAGAAATCAAATATCTGTTTACATAAATGTCAACAGAGCATTTAATTTTAATTTGGGTACTTCTTAGAAATATGTCCTTTATTTATTGACATAGGATCACAATTAGGAATGTAAAAAGAGGAAAATGGTAATTTTCTTCGACCGATTCCGTTAATACGAATATATTAGCAAAACAACATGGAAGGGACGTTGGGCCTTTTTAAGGGACTTTGGGATTTGCATTGAGTTGTCCTTTTTAAAGGGAAAAGGTGTCTTGGCTTTAGATAATTCCTACAAGGCAAGGAAAAGTAAATTAGTTAGCTTTGGGGGCATAAATAGCCATTTTAGAAAAGTGAACTACGAAGGGTTTCGTAAACTGAATTCTAAGAGAAATACGAGGCGATTTATATTTAACGTAAAATGATCATCTTTATTTATTTAATTGATATTGAGTCGAAAAGGTACGACGAAGCGTAAGTTTCACCGGACTTGCGGGGGAGCGGAAGACCTACCCCAAATGCGGGGGAGTGGAAGACTCTACCCCAAATATGATCAATTCGACTAGGGTTCTCTTAATATTGGAATATCCGGTAAGTCACCATTTTTTATTAATACAAATTTTGCTTTCATTCTTTCACAATCGGCCATTTTACGCTATTTAGGAATCGGAATAATATGAATCATCCTAAATATTCCCCCTTTTACGAAAGTGGTGTGCAAATTGCGATACAATTCGTCATTAACCTCTTGACTAACGTAATAAGATCGACTTTATTTTGATTCGTTTTCATGCTAATTCGTGGTAATGCTAACGGATCACAATTAGGACAATAAGGACATGAAATTGAGTTAAGCTAACTTTAACATACAAACACAAAAAAACATTACACTATACATACAAACACATACAACAAACATTAAATTCATGATACAGAAATCAACAGGCAGCCTTATTGCTATGGTAGCAATCTCTTTCAGGCAACCTTAGGGTAAGGAGATTTGAAAGGAAATGAAAAATTACACGGGTCGGTGGAAAAACAGTATTGTATACGTATAATAAACTAAAAAAACAAATAGAATGAGTAAATAATAATATACTTTTCATAAAGGTACAAAAATTACACTGCGTAATAGCTTCCGTGGTAGAGTGGTAAAGTGCTGGTCCCAAATTACTAAGGTTCCAGTTTTGAATCCCAGTTTTTGGAAAATGTCAGTAGTATGTTTCCGTTTATCTAGTTCCCTTTTCTAGTCTAGAATAACTAGCAAGGTATGAAATGATCGGAGGTAAAGATTACGTTACGAGTATATTTTTGGAGTTTTCGAAATTTACAATTCAATTCGTTTATTTGATTTGTAAGTGTCCTCGCAAAAATAGCCTTGCATTTTTTTCCTCCTATTTAAAAAGTCTAACTATATTCATAAAATATTGTCCCAAAATTTTTTATCGTCTATAATTTTAAATATAATTAGGCTATTTCAAAATAATCTTTATTGCTTAAGATAAATCAGGGATAATTTCAAACTGGAGTAAGTAGGTAATTCGCTATTCTAAGAAACATTTCCGAAGTTAAGGATGTTTATTTCATTAAGGTAGGTAGATTTATCTTTCTAAATTATCCTGGGCTCTGGATAATTAAGAAATAAATCTTTGCGGAAAGAAAAGACTCAACAAATTTATTTTTGATTAGTGTTTACCTATAAAATAATAAACAATATTACCTATACCAAAAGATCTATACTATTATATCCATATACTAGCGACCCGCCCCGGCTTCGCACTGGATAATGGTTAGTGTGGGTTATCCCTAAGTATATTATGCATGTATTATACATATAAACCTTCTTCTTGAATCACTCTATCTACTAAAAGAAACCGCATCAAAATCCGTTGCGTAGTTTTAAAGATTTAAGCCTACATAGGGATATAGGGACATAGGGACAGAGAAGCGACTTTGTTTTATACTATGTAGTGATTATATCAGCCCGTAGCAGTCCACCTCTGGACATAGGCCTCCCCAAGTGTGCGCCACAATACACGATCCTCCGCTGCTCTCATCCAGCCACCGCCAGCCACCTTTATGACTTTCACTTAAGGTTACAAATTCTTTGATAATGGCAGTGAATTTGTTTTGTTAACGGATCACTTCATTCCTGGCTTACTCCCGTAGAATATAACTCTCAGCGTTGCCCTTGGAGCAAAGTGACTTTGAGAATTTTTAAGAGACTGTAAATAACCTAACTGCGTCACTAAATCATAGGCAATCTCTACATGATTGCACATTGCAATGGTCAAATACTTTGGTCTTGACTCGGCTCTGCGGTATTTGGGATGAAAATGTTACTTAACATAGATGCTTGCTGTGTGGGTTTCGAGGTGGCTCACTCAGTGAGCCTCTCTCACAGACTCAGGTCTCAGAGTTAATCTCTAATGAGCCACCGCTAGATTGAGGATTAAAAATGACTTGTGTAAAGAACACAATTAAAAACGGCCACAGCATAAAAGGTTTTCGATTTCTTAAAAGGGTTTTACAGTTGTTGAAGTGTCCACTTCCTGATATGACAAATTTTGTGTTGTTTCCAATTGTGTTTTTTTGCACTTTTTGTGTGCAATAAAGAATATTCTATTACTTTTTTTATAACCACTTCTTGAAATGACGACTTACAGATTAAATACCGCCCGCATCTCTTTAAAAAGTTCACCTTCTTTTCGAAGTTATATCTGGACTGTTTGTGTAAGGTAAACGTAACGATCTACAACTTCTAGAGCAGAATCGCCAACTTTTATTGGAGTGTTTGTAGTGGTTTACAAAGCGGAACTCAAGACAGAAGGAAACTAAAAACTTCTCCCTTGCTTTTCAATTTCCTTTCTCATCACTTTGATGTCAAAAGCCTGGGTACCGCACAATAAAATGAGCTTTATGGCCATCGTACAGTACAGTATTCTATAAAAAATTATAATAATATTCGTTTATTATTATTAAAAAAAAGCATGCATATTACTTAGTTATCGGAACTGATCACAAGATTTCAGTCGTGGCGACACACGCCATATTTTTTATTTTTTATTATAAGGCTTCCGGGAATTTAATTGGCAGATTTTAGGTTGCATATGGTTTTCTGCGTAAAATAAAAAGAAACCAATTTTAAATAAATTTTATTTTATTTCATTTTACAAATAACAAATAGGTACCTGTAACATCTTTATGAAAACATTGAGATTACAACCATGAAAAATCTTATAATGTAAGATAGTTTTAATTTTACTAAAACATTATGTTTTTAAATATTTCTATTTACAATTTTAATATCTTAGCTTCTAAAATATGTGTATATTAGGCCTAAATAAATAAATAAATCTACTTGTTAAAAAATACCGTACACCTTACAAAATATTTTTTATTAGTGGTGACTGGTGGTGATTAAAATTACTGATATAAAGTGGAAAGGTTTTATTATTTGTTTGTTTGCATCGAATAAGCTCCAAAACTACTGAACTGATTTCAAAAATTCTTTCACTGTTGAGGAGTTGCATAATCCCTGAGTAAAGTTAGGGATCCTTACTAAAACTTCAATAATGTAACCCAAGGTATAAAAAAATACCTAAAATATTCCTAATAGTTAAATAGGCTCTGAAAATACTGAACTTATTTTGGTGAAACTTGGCACAAAGATAGAATTGACCTTGGGAAAGAATATAAGCTACGATTTACTGAGGGAAAATTTCTCATACCCACGGGAAAAATTGTTAAAGCGGGCGGAGTAGGCATAAAGATAGAATAGAACTTGCGGAAGAACATAGGCAACTTTTACGAGTACCGCGGGAAAATTCTTTATTCCGACGGGAAAAACTCTTAACGCGGGCGGAGGCGCGGCGGGAAGCTAGTTTAAATGATAAACAGAAACAACGTAATTTTTGTTGCAAGATTTAGATTTAGATTTTGTAAAAGTATTATTGGATATTTGCCAATAATCTATTTAATTTAAAATTTTGTTTTCGATACAGCATTACAACAAAAATTGACAAAATATTATATTTCCCGCCAAAGTTAGTGAAGGAGAGGAAAGCATAATACGGTCGAATGGAGAAACCTCCTCCTTTTTTGAAGTCAGTTAAAAAAGGAATGTAGAATGTGGCGCGAAAGAAGATCAGTGACAAGAATAATCGTAAAAGGAATTTCTAGGTAGACTAAAATCTACACGTGGACGGAATTAATGAAAGGAGAGTGACTAAACAACTTCACAAAGCCAGATTTAATCGCATTGTTTAAGGGGTAAGCCAAATCTCGGAATCCACGGGCGCGAAAACAAGAAACGGGGCGCTGATAGGAGTTTATATGCAACCTGAAACACAGAGTGTGTTCGCTTAGTTCGCTTTCTATGTGAGACATGTTACATAATATTCCCATTACGCTTTTGTGCCTGGATACAATTTTTTTGACAAATCCGATTATTTGTTTGACGTTTCGGCAAAATATTGTTAATTAAAAAACTGTTCTTTATTTTCCGTCGCAACTTTGCTTAGTTCTTCACAAAGCCAAATCAACCGAACGGTTTCATACATTTAATTTTTTTTGCTAGGTTCTTTAATTATTCTGAGAAAGTAGTTACATAGGTGTAACCTTAGAGCAACGCCGGCCTTCCGTACCGGTACGGAAGGCCGGCTAAGGGTGTAACAGATACAGTAGACTCCCTGAGTTAAGAGCCGTGTCAGTCTGACGTCACAAGACGCGCAGAAATAAAAATTTGGCAAAATTTCTGCGCATCATGTGACGTCAGACTGACACGGCTCTACTGTACACAAGCGCGAGTGAAATATAGATGGATGTGAACAAAGCATTGATGTAAATGTAGTGGAATGATTTCTCCTGGTTACGTATTACAATCTCTAAAGTTTAAATATCTAAGAACGTAATATCTATGGACAAAAGGCCTGAAAGTTACTACCAAAGAAAATTTTCACCAAATCTAACCTAACTATTTTAGGCATCAACTTATGCGATTCATAAATTTAGTGCATTCGGATGTAACAAACTTTATTAGAAACATTTATTTAACATTGTGGAAGGGGCCACGTGTAGATGCGTACCGTCGTGGCCCATTACCACCTATGATTGGCGCCCACAAAACCCACACACCGACATCATCCTAACACCATCGCACGCGTCATATAGGATAAAGGCCTTTTACGCTGGAGCAACCGTGTGCGGTTTTCGGCATGATACATAATTTACG
Source organism: Teleiodes luculella (assembly GCA_948473455.1). Classification (NCBI taxonomy): domain Eukaryota; kingdom Metazoa; phylum Arthropoda; class Insecta; order Lepidoptera; family Gelechiidae; genus Teleiodes; species Teleiodes luculella. The sequence continues at coordinate 10,018,821 of OX419598.1, read as the reverse complement.
CATTAGAAATCTTGTGTTATGCTACAAATAAAATATACAGGGTTATTTTTTAATCAGTGCACATATTTTAGGTAGGCATAGATTAAAGAAAATAAAAAATCCCGTATATTTTTATTTTACCACGTTTCATAAATCTAAAAAAAAAGTTAAAAAAATATTTTTTTCGTCTCATGTGATCTAGTAACGATACTGACTGTGTACACAAAATATGTGCACTGATTAGAAAGTAACCCTGTATTTCCGGCATGCGGCATCATATTTTATGACCAGGCAACATCGTGGCAAAATATTTTTCTAAGCAAGTTAATGTAAAATTTGTCTATAAATTTTATGTGGAATGCGCATACCACATAATGTTGCCTCAGCATAAGTATGCCTTAAGCCACTACACGCCACTATGCCCTCTACATGATGGTCCTGATAGCCCCACCCAGATAAAAAGAAGAGAAGAAAAGAGAAGATGCATGATAGCATTAAATTATGATTTCATTCTTTTCCTTCTTTCAGATGGCCATGGATGGATGGTGGAGCTATAACATGAGACTTCTGTTGTCATGTCTAATCTTTTCCTCGAGATATCAATTTGTCGTGTCTCTTACAGCACAGTTAAATGTGAATGTATATTTTGTCAACTGTTTACATGCTACTGTCGCTGGTACATATTGGTGATTTTGTAGGATAAGAATTTATAAGTCTAAACTAGTCATTAAAACATTCTTAATATTGTAGTCCCTGCTTAATAAAATCCTTAAATACTTTTTATACAAACAGATCGTAATATTTATAATTATTATTATCATATATATAAAAAAGTAATTTAATATACATACATATTCATACATAAATAGAGTCACGCCTTTATCTTGGAGAGGCAGGCAGAGACCACTTCCTTCGATCTAGACATATACATACTTATTTATACATATACTTCTTCTATATCACTTCTTTCGCTTCATCCACATTCATTCAAAACTATTCAAAGCTCTTTATTATATAAATCTATTCTATCTTAATCTGCCATGAATAACGGCATTATAAATAAAGTGATAATTCGTATTTTATTTTAAATTTCACATTTTTAAGGTCAACAATATTTCATATATACATTTATTTCTTCAATTCATATCACAGTAACTACTTTTAGTTATATCAAATAATAATGTAAATCTCTACAAAGACAATCTAAACTAAGTAGGTAAAAAAAAACAGTATTTTAAGCTTTAGGTACTCACGTACCTAAACATACTTCTACAACACCCGCTTACAATCATACTTAATGTCAAAAATAAGGATTAAAACCTCTTTGAATATTAAAATTTGGTTTAACGATATTTTACAAAATATTATAAAATGTTAGTAAAGTTATTAACGTCACATCCCGTCACTTTATTTTTTCATTAGCTGTTTCACGGCGCAAATCTTAATAAGTTCAGCGTGGCTTTACCTGTTATATATAAGTAAAAAAATCTTAATAGTTATGTTACGTCTTTATCTTAAGTACCGTTTGTTCGTCTGCTTGACAGTAAAAAAGTATTCTAAGTGTAGAGTGGTGTAGAGGAGGTGTAGAGGTCTATCTTGTCTTATTTAACACAAAATCATTTCATGCGAAATGTTAATCGTGATGAACAAGTTAAGTCAATTAAGATGCCGAGTCATGTGTACTTCTATGAAGTTTAATTGCAACTTAACTTCAAAACTTAAACTTAAAGTTGCTATCTCAAAAGAGATGTGTCATAAATTACTTCCAAGTACTCGTTATCACACACTGAAGAAGTGAAGGAAGAAGTTGAATCAGCACTTACTAAACTCTAAATTAATACCATCATCTATATAATTAAACTGTAAAGGTTGAAAATCTGTACATAGAAAAAAAATGAGTCAGGGGGATGTAAAAAGTGATATAGAACTTAACCAGATTTATTTAGAAATTTTTGTTTCTCTGTTTGTCTGTTTGTACGGGCTAATCTTAGAAACGATTGGAACGATTTGAATGAAATTTTGCATGGTGGTACCTTATATCCCCGTTCAACATCTTAGATACTTTTTACTACGGGAAATTATCTCATTACTACGGGAAACTGTGCACGGGAAAGTAAAAAAACAACGCGGGCGTAGCCGCGAGCGGGCAGCTAGTGTTGAATAAATAAAAAATGCTACCAAATTTCCCTACGAGGAGTGATTAAATTCAGCACAATGAATCACAAATGAACGTATATTTATTGACATTTTAGGAGAACTCAAGAATAGGGTTGGATTATAACGGTTGAGCCAAATCTGGCTGAATCTCCGAGAGGGGGGTTGAAAAATTGCCAAATCACCTCGCGTAATGGACTCCAGCTCACCAAAGGGTAAGGGAACGTGTAGGCTTAAATGCGAATTGAGACTCATTTTTACATACACATGTGGTTAGTAATGGAGCCACATAAAAAAAAACCGCGTTAAATATTGTCTATGGCATAAGTACACTTATCACTATCACTACATAGTATAAAACAAAGTCGCTTTTTCTGTCCCTATGTCCCTATGTATGCTTAAATCTTTAAAACTACGCAACGGATTTTGATGCGGTATTTTTTAATAGATTGAGTGATTCAAGAGGAAGGTTTATATGTATAATACATGCATAATATGCTTAAGGATAACCCACAATAACCATTTTCCCGTGCGGAGCCGGGGCGGGTCGCTAGTAAAATAATAAAACAGTTTAATAATAATCGAAACAATTAATTTCGTATTGGCTATCAAAATAAAGGGTTTTATTTAAGTAAAGCTTAAAAAATACGAGTATGACACTCATATTAAAGATAAAGCTCGGTTTAGTTTAAATGTAATTTGAAATTGAAATAAATTAAAAAATCCCGAATTTGGGTTTGGGTATTACAAATAATTGATAGTTATTTTGATTTGTGGAACTCAGACGGCCCTATTTTAACCCAAAGCTGGTGTAAAGTTTAGCGGACAAAAGTAAACCCACGCTCGAGCCCCTCGGTGGGAACGTATACAATAATGAGCTAAAAATGGAAACTTAGTAGTCAGACCGTCAGATAACCCGATAACACGAAAATCTGGATCATTAATTTGTATGCCAAATTCAGTGAGGGCTAAAGAAAGTCACTGAATGCGGGCCAATTAAGCTACGTAATTTAGAAAATCTTTAGAAGAAATACTTTATTAATAACGTGAAATTCGTTTGTGAAGGAAAATAAGCCATGATTGTATAATTTTAGGAAATGTTGATTGATGTTGTTCTAATTATAGCCAAGAATATCAAATACGATCTCAATGGGCTTTTGTTTTCTATTTTTGGCAAATACAAATTAATTGTATAAAGGAAATTTTTACAAAATTAAAATTTTGCAAAAAAAAAACAATATCTATAAGTAGTGTTATTTTTATCTAGTAGGTCTTCAAAATAAACAATGTTTCCTAACTGATTCACCATCATCATAAGTGAAATTTTCAAAATGTAGCCAGCACATGCGGCTGGACATGTTGACTTTGAGAGCGCCCGTATTCCGTAGCGGTAGGGGTGAATTTCGTTGTTCGAATGTCCAACCGCATGTGATGTTTTCTGTACATAAATAAGGGTGATACTTTTCGCATATTTTATATTGTTATGTACAATAAATAAATAAGATATGTAAATTCAACTGTAAGTTCATACGTAGATTAAGTTGGTAATCAGCTAAAAAAAAACCACTTCTGCAACAATGTCATTTTATGACATAAACAAACATACCGCTCTTAATTTTTGCTTCATTAGAGCCCATATTATGTCCCCATCTTGGGGCTCGAAATTATCTTGAATCGAATAGGTCTCGGTATAGGTACCACAAAAAAATTCCTACATTTTTTAGTCTATAAAAATATTTTATTTCCTTTTTTTACTCAAGTCGGAAAGATTAGTGTAAAAGAAAACAATCACGCCTTAAGATACTTTTACACAATCCCTTTGAAAATATCCACTCCATTGTTATAAAGAATATTATTTTGGTAGAGTCGCAATCTTCCGTAGATTATTACAGTATAGAAAATCTCAATTGATACGGAGTAAATAAATACCTATATAAAAAAATAATAATTTGCGATCACGTAACAAATACCTACAAGGAATCTTCACTTAGATATACAATTTGGCTAAATCTTAGTCTCATTCTAATCCTACAGTCACTTAGACAATACAATTTGGCTAAATCTTAGTCACATACTAATCCTAAAAAAGTACATTATAATATCATTAATAATATCATACTTTTGACATCTTTGGAGATGTCAAATATTGATTCGATGCGTCGATCGCACAAGTTTAGGGTGCATGTGAAATCATCTGACTTTAAAATACTTTATTAATTTACCATTTAGTTACCAATTTACCTTAATCTTACGATATCATTCATACAACAAATCTATACGTTTTCCATCCGTCCTTTTCATGCGACTTACTATGAAAATTAGCACCAATGATGCTAAAAATCACTTCCATGACAAACATTAGAACCTCAAAGGCCTTTGCACCTCTATTCACATCACTAATTTAAACTACATAACAGTGTTTATGTCGTATTTTTGTTTGTAAATCATAACAGCAAGAGAAATGACTGGCGTGCTAACACGCGAAGTGTATGGCGAGAAATACATGGCGCGGTTTTTCACGGGTGGAGCTTACCTAGCTTGAAATCCGCACGAATACTTCCCACAGATTATATACAAGTTCACAACAATTTTAACTCCGCGCGATTCGACAAAAAGACAGATTCTCAACTATATAAGAACTACCATATATTGTGACCGTTTGTTTCTGTTTCTTAATAAAATAAAATAAAATTCTTCAGATTTCCTTTTCGGATCCCAATTGTACAGATTCTGAATTATACGGTTTTACAAATTCACAGTTTTAGAGATGTTTTTTTCGCGTTTAATCAAACCTGCGCTTAGGCATGTACAGTGTGAATACTTCACAGCTGTGTGAAGACTTCATGGGTCGGTGTAGCCCGTCGTCGAAGCTGCGTTCGCTCAAGTGCTGGATTGGGTCTGAACTGGCACTCGGGGCAACGAACGAGGTCTCGTCAAAACGCACTGCTGCGTAGCGCCGCGCAGATTTTGTACGGACGACCTGTGGAAGAAAATTACATTCTAATATTTGTAGGGATATAAATTGGGATGTTTGTTTCATTTTCGCGCCTAATTATAGAACAACTTTAATATACATACATAAAGACACGCTCTTTTACCTAATGGGGTGAAGAGAGTTTTGTTAGCTTAATTAAAAATAAAACTACAAAGATCTTATTTTGTTTTTTTAAACTGACCTACGCTAGTGTCACAAATTCGACATGTTAAAAATATCCATCCATCTCCAATCAGTGGCCTTGAATCACAATGAGGTATCATTGCGGTTTCAACCAAACCCACTGAAATGAAGATACGATAGTAGCCAGCACATTAGGCTGGTGCAAAGAAACTCGCTTCTACTGCTATGGAATAACGGCGCTCTTAAGGTCAATATCTCCAGCAGCATGTGCTGCCTCCTGTAGGTACATATTAACATCCAAAATTGAAAAACGGTACAAAAGGATCCAACAAACTTTAAAACGTCCAATATTCAAAATGATTAACCTGAAAAGTGAGTATACTCAAGACGTTCGGCATAAAAAAGTTATAAATATTTTAGGTGTCTATGGACGAAAGTAAATAAACTGCAAAATCCTTGTTTTAGTATTCATCACACATATCTGCGTTTCAAACACAAACACGTCACTCGCACGTACGAGTAATAATAACTTTACAAACCACGTAAATATTTCACAGCTCTTTTACAATGGAGCGTAACACATTCTAAGTAGTTGAGTACCTTTTTATTGTAGATATTAAATCTTTTACGGTTGGCCATCAATTTTAATTTACTAGTACACTGTGTTCCTAACGATATACCTACAGGTGTAGCAAAATTAGCGCACAATGTTATAAGTATAAGAACCTATCCACGAAACTAAATAATTTTCCCCAAGGACGTAGGCTGAAAAAAAAAAACTACTAATCAGAAGATCACATCACCGCACCGGCTATCAATTCTACTTCAGTTATTATTTATGTGTACGCCAAGGATGTTTTATGTACTGTAGTACTTATAAAATCCTTGGTGTACGCTCGCTATCCCCTGACTATACCCACATACTTTTACTTCTACTACTACATGAACAGTATCGTCATGTATCGTAATGTCATTTGTCAATGTGTGCGTGCAATCTTGATTGCACAGAGAAATGGTAAAGAAAATTAACCGATAAACATGTCGTATTTTTTTCTAATCAGTTATTTTTTATATTTCAGGCTATGTTCCTTACCCTTCTTCTTACCCTTAGTGATGTTTTTTTTTTAATTTATATTTTATAAAATTCGGATTTGATCTTTATAATAGGAATACTCTGTAAAAAGTTATGCGTGGTCATACATTAAAAAAATAAATAAAGTATACGCGTCGATTTCAGAACCTCAGTTTTTCGTCGGTTAAATAGAGAAGGGCAACTCTGTTTTTGCCTTTGTATGTATTTTTTAAGTTTTTCAACCGACTTTTGTGGATTGTCGAGAGTTATCTCGAGAAGTTTTTAAAAATGGCGAAGAATGTGGGATCCGTAGTCTACAGCTTACTGAGACAACAGTTAACTACATAGAGTATTGAACACATAGAGCCGTAATACAATAATAATAAATATAATAATTTCGGGGTTGTGAAAAAAAAAAAACTACCTCTATGGTTGCAATTGCTTCAAATGTCATGCAGCTTTCTATTGGTCTAAACTGACGGAAATCAAAAATATCTCAGTAGGTACTAAATTATTGATGTGTTGACAGGATCACTATCTCTATACTTATATCTATCTCTATACAAAAACAATCTTTGTTCCTCTACGGTTAACTATTAGAATTTAAAATAGAATATTATAAAATTAGCTGTATCAGTTTAGTTGTAATTCATAGCAGCAGAGGTGGCAAACCTTGTGGTATTACAATTGATGTGTTTAGGAGACGTAACATGCATATTAGACCCGAATGAATATCCCTTCGAAACCCCACAAATCTGAAACCTTGTCCGTAGTTCAAATATGTGTAAGGTCACGTTTCCATGTTAATGGTAGTAAGGTTAATGACCGGGATTCCAGACCCCTGCTGCCTGATTCACAAAGCAATAACGTATAAGTACACTTTGAAGTTCATTACGTTGTCAGTTAGTCTCAAATGTGATCCTTTTATTTCTGGTCATATCGGCTAAGCAATGAACTCTGAATTATATTTGCAGCTGTTGTAGGTTTATGAAACGGGCTCTAGTATCAGAGGTTATTAAGCCTCACCCTATTAAATGGCTAGTAACAACGTTTATATAAAAACTCACTTTTATGTCCGAACCATAAACGTTTTAATTAATTTTCGTACTTCTACATGCACAAAGAAAAATGTTTAGGCCGGAATTGGGAAAGAACCCTAATTTATTATATATTATTTATTTTGTTAAATGCGTGGGCTGTAGACCCTACTTATGCTATTTACTACTAATTGTATTTGTATAATAATTTTACTAAAAATTTACTACTAATCGGATTGATCGATGGATCCACTGAATGGATTTAATGAAACTCTACAATGTAATAGCTTATTAATATCAGAATAACACATAGGTTACCATTTTTCGCTGCAAAAAGCCTCATTCTCAAGGAAAAAACTGTTAGCGCGGGCAAAGTCGCGGGGCGGAAAGTTAGTTACATTTACAAACATTACGCTTAAGTCATGACGTTTATTAAACTACTTCACTGAAACACTTTGATGTAAGTAAAGCAATAAGACGTAAGCTCTGTAACTCCATAAAGTTTCTTCAGTTTTGTACATGTACGCTTAATACAAACTTCCTTTGAAGTTATACTGAACTAGCGACCCGCCCCGGCTCCGCACGGGAAAATGGTTATTGTGGGTTATCCTTCAGTATATTATGCATATATTATACATATAAACCTTCCTCTTGAATCACTCTATCTATTAAAAAAAACCGCTTCAAAATCCGTTGCGTAGTTTTAAAGATTTAAGCGTACAAAGGGAGGGACATAGGGACATAGGGACGGAGAAAGCGACTTTATTTTATACTATGTAGTGATATGTACTTCACTGAAACACTTTGATGTAAGTAAAGCAATAAGACGTAAGCTCTGTAACTCCATAAAGTTTCTTCAGTTTTGTACATGTAATACGCTTAATACAAACTTCCTTTGAAGTTATACTGAATAATGATGAAAATGTATGAAAAGCGTCGTGTTGTTTTTATTATGAAGTAGTCAGTACAATAGCGTAGTTTTAGAACCTTCCTGTTGGAATATTATTTTTTGATGTAAAAAGTTTTATGTTTTTAGTTAATACTGGATTTATCTACTTACCATTTTTTTTATTCATGATAGAATTTGTTTTGAAGAGGTAACAAATGTGCTAAGTTTTGATATATATTTCTTAATGGACTGAAATTTTACTCGTAATTAATTATTGAGCCAGTAACATCGACCAAAAAAGACAAATCCTGTAGAAAAGATCTGATTAATTTTTCGTCGTCGTGAGTTTTAATAAGAACGCTTCTGTATTACCTATAATTAATCTAACGTGCTTTTTAATGCATGAAATAGTCCAATCCCTGCGGTCCTATTAAATTGTGAACAAATAATAAATAGCTTTATTTCGCAGTTCGTTGTAAATCGTTCCGGTCCATATGTACAGTAGGCAGCACATGCGGCTGGACATGTTGACCTTGAGAGCGCCCGTATTCCGTAGCCGCAGAAGTGAATTTCGTAGTGCAAATGTCCAGCCGTACCTATGTGCTGGCTACTTTACTATGAATTCGTCCAATTTGCAGTTAGCTTCTTGTTTACCTCCAATATTTCCATGGGGAGATGAGACGAGCTGACATAAAATGGAACTACACATTTATTGCAATAGTATGCAGTTACAGTAACAGCGATATTGCATTTTCCAATTTCACGTTTCACGGCAGAGCGCGTTCCAAGGTAGGATAGGTTTTCCGCATTGGATCATATGAAATCGTTGTACCAAGTATACTGTGGCATTGGTCATGCCATCTCTTTTGCTTTTGATACTGGCCGCGTGTTTGTTCAAAATTTAAATCATTTTAGAATAAATTGATCGATCGATTGTTCCCTGGAGCTGTTATAAAACGCTCCAGGAACCCAGTTCCCGTAGGAACAGTTGTTTGAAGTGTTTTCCTAGTTATATTGTGATATTGTGTACGCGATTTAATATAATACAGTGTTTAAATCGTTTTCCTGTGGTTCTTATTTCATAGCACGGTCCACGCCCGTGTTATAATACGTTGATATATTTACGTCATAATATAAAACCATGGCGGGAGTGGTATTTTTGGAAAGCCGTTATTCCCACTTCTGTCACTTCTGTGGCCTTGCGCTATGCGGCAGACCACTCACCGGATGATTCTGTGACATCTTTGCTATTGCGTGTGGGTAAACAGTGGGACTCGGGAGGCCTACGTCCAGCAGTGGACAGATATGGGCCATTTAGATAGATAGATAGTTAAAAGCATTCGTCAAGTTACGTCGATTTATTGTAATAAAATCACGTTTTTCTCGGGGGAGGCAGAGATTACTTTCTTCCATTTGCTCCGATCCAGACATATTTTTCACCCTTCATTTGCTTTCATCAATCTTTTCACGAATGCCCGTAGGTTTTAGGTATTACTCTTAACGTTCCCGATATGATCGCGAATCGTTCGACTCGCGACAACGCTTTATAAATACTTAGATAGTCCTATTCGTTTCATTTAATCTAAGTTCAGTTTTTTTCTCAAAGTAATCATAACTATCTCCACCTGTTAGTTTATTAATTTATGTATTTTCTATTCTATTCAGATGTTTTTTCGAACGAGGTATTTTACCGTAGTAAATTCATTTGATTTTATTTGATTTAAAATTTGTTCATTTCTCGTCCTTTTCAGAAGTGACTTGTGAGAATTACCGCAATTGATTACATTAAAATTCAATACGATACTGAAACTATCTGGTTAGTTGATGATGTAAATTGTTATTTGCATACAATTTACTGTGGCTGGAAGCTTGTTTGAAATTGAATAAAGGAGTTTCGAAGCTTCAACATGCTATCACTAGGTATGTATATATTTATTGATTTATGTAAATGTGTATTTATATTGTATTATTAATATATATCTTGTTGTTAGGTATTTAAGTAGCAGTTTAGGTATTTTGTATTATTTTATTTAAAGTTAAGTATTTATTTATAGCATTTTATCTTTATAACCTTCTTTAGGTGCACTTCTTGTCTATCTCTCAAAATTATTCTTCTTTTTTCTCACGAGCGCATAGGTTAGCTGGAAGAGATCTCTTTGTAGAGATAAGCTCGCCTTTGCAATTAAGTTTATAACAAATTTTTGTGTTGTTTATGTGCAATAAAGTATATTATATATACTAAAGGCAAACTCAATATTATATTTTAAACAACCCTGTAATTTAAAGTTAGGACGACTTGTTCCACATTAATGGTTATTTTTATAATCATCTTTATGATCATTATTATCCACTGCTGGACAAAGGCACTTGGTGCCGGCTACTAAGCAGTATGAGTGTACTATAACACGGGTGGACTCGTGCTATGAAATAATAAACACAAATAACGATTTGAACTCTATATATTAATAAATCGCGAGCATATCAACACAACACAATTAGTAAAACACTTCAAATAACTAATCCTACGGGAATTGGGTTCCTGGAGCGTTTTTATATCCGCTCCAAGGAACAATCGCGTTAGAACTGACACGAACTATCAAAATCCGTTTATTCGAAAACAATTTAAATTTAGAACAATGCGGCCAGTACCAAAGGCAAAAGAGATGGCATGACCAATGCCACAGTACCTAGTCGTTATCCAAACAATAATTCTAATAGTAGGGTTTGTGAGGTAGATTACCTCGTAACCCATACGATAAGCAAGCAGGCAAGCAATACGCTTATCTAGAAAATGCCTATTCATTCTTACTTCGAATACATCTGTAGTCGTGATTCCGGAAATACAGACAGGAAGAGAATTTCAAAGACGTTCTTCAGAAGGCGACTACATTTTTATAAAGTAAACTAAAAGGAACACCACTTTTTAATTTTAGGGTATTATTTACTAAAATTATGTTTTCCTTTGTACGAAAAAGATACCTTGTACGGTATAATCCCTACTTTTGTTTTAATTACCTATGTTTACAGAAGCCACAGACATCGCTCTCTAAAATGACCTGAGGTTATTTTCCTTCGGAATCTTAGTAAAATGATGTTTTTACTTTTAATTAAGTATTGTTGTTCAATGATATTACAACTTTTTAAAATATAATTAGGAATTTAATAAAATGAAATTATTTTGTTGTTAGTAAGAACAATAAGGAACGAGAGAAGTAACAATATTATTTATTTATAAAAAAAAATAAACCGGTCTTTCCTTCTAATTATCGTTTACATTTGTCATTTTCATGTACACTTTCGTTCTTTTTTGTGAATTTACTGTTCCTATTGTTTCTAGTGTGCAATAAAGTATATTCTATTCTATTCTTATTCTAGCTATTAAATGCAGAAGCTAAAATTTACCTTTTAATTTAATTCAATAAATTTCCGACACCAGGGTTTGTGAGGTACGTTAGTTAACCTCGAAACCCACTCGACAAGCAAGCAAGCAAGCAAACAATTCTCAGGGTAAATTTCTTAGAAATTTTGATTGCGGTAAGCCCGGCGAAACATCTCATAAAGAACTCCCAATAAATTTTGGTTATAATTTAACATTTAACACACGTTACTGCATTTTCATTTTTGAAACCCGGTTGGTTAAAACATCAGTTCCAAACAGTAACAAAATTTTGAACAGGTGTTGCTAAATAGCTTACATCCCCCAATTATGCTTTGAAAGCGATGCCATTCGGGTTTCACAAATGAAACTATGTGAAATGTGTAGAAGTGTACGTAACTACCGACTAACAATCTGTGGGGAAAATCGTGCTATTATATATTCTGTGTCAATACGAGTAAGGGTTTGCTGTAACCAAACACAGAATCGTAGATTACCCCAAATGTATTCCGGTGATGTGAAAACGCATTTATGTTTCAGGTTGTACTATAAGTGATGTATTTTAAATAGGCCTAATACTGTCTAAAGATTTTGTTCTGTCATCTTTATGTTACGCCGGTTACTGTTTTAACCGACTTTATTTATAACATACATACATTCTATATAATATAAGAAGTTTTAAGAAATTTGTCAACGGGCGGGTTATTTGACTCGTAACTGTGTTAGTAATTTAAGATATTATATTTTGTAATCAATTTTAAGTGACTGATTTATAATTTATGTGTTTAGTGAATCGAAAGTGTAAAAATAAATCACAGTTTTAATATTTAAAAAGATGATCAAATTTAAATATCATTTTGACAGTATGATACTTTAAATTAGTATGTTATCTGTATTTTTCTTATTTTTCTTATTATCTTCTACTATATAAAAATAAGTCGGGTTTTCCTTCCTGACGCTATAACTCCTCCAGAACGCACGAACCGATTTCCACGGTTTTGCATTCGTTGGAAAGGTCTCGGGCTCCGTGAGGTTTATAGCAAATAAAAAAACTGTTAACGCGGGCGGAGCCGCGGCGGAAAGCTAGTATTTTATATATTTGTGTCCCAATTACATAGGCTACATATTCAACAATGTTATTTATTTTTAAAAATATGTTTAACGTCTTCCACAATATTGTTATTAATTAATTTAGTCAAAAATGCCTAAAAAGTAAAGAAAAATGACTTTGAAAGTTGGATTTAGATGAAGTAATTTGAAAAGGACTTGATGCTAAGAGTATAAATAGAAAATTTTCTGGGAGGGATAGAGTACGCCTATTCGAGTATGAACCGTAAGCACGGATATGAACAGTCCGAATATCTTCAGCGCGTTCGTTTAGTATCAAATGGTTACCGGAGCTGATTGTTTTTCCCGGTGAAAATAAGTAATTTAATAGGAGAACATTTTGAAATGTGCAGTGATAAGTTGCAAACATGACTCGAGGAACAAATCAAAAAAGAAAAATGTTATTGATTTCACCGCCCATACAAAATCTGCCAAAATTTGCTTACGCTTGACATAAAGGCAGCGGAGCAATACGCGTGCTCTATGTATATTTATTCTCTAAGGACTTGAGGCTTTTGACGTTGATTGCCGGTTCGTTGAAGATGCGGCACGGTTTATCTCGGAAATCCTTAATCTTGAATGTTCAGTATATAAACCACTAGTATTCCGCCGCGGCTCCGCCCGCGTTAACAGTTTTTCCCGTGGAAATAAGGAATTTTCCCGCGGTAAAGGTGCACGAGGGCAATTCCGGGCAATAATTGCTCGGCAACACGAATGGACCGATCTGGAGCAATAAGTGGAGCAATATGGAGCAATTTCAATAAATTGCGGCAATTATTTCGGCGATATTGCTTTTAATTGCTCCAGATATTTCATATCGCTCAATGTCGCAGATACGAATTGCTGAATTTCCAATGGGCTTGGAAATTCCAGGCAATTTTTGTATGTATCTCGTTCGCACTTGTTTGTTTTGCGGCTTGCCATCTTGCTTCCGCGGGGAGAGCGAGAGGTCGGGTGGAAGTAGGGCTCGATATCGCTCCATATCGCTCCATATCGCTCAATTTTGTATTGCCCTATATTGATGCTTGTCGCCGTTGCCGTAAATTGCCTGATGTGGTCGTGACGTCATAGTTGACGAGAATTGACTGGAATTGAGCAATTTTAGTTGCCCGTGTAAGCGCACCTTAAAAGATAGCCTATGTTCTTTACCAAAATCTATTCTATCTTTGTGCCAAGTTTCAACAAAATCTTCTTTTGTTCTGTAGTTTAGCCTATACAATTATTGGGAATATTTTAGGTAAGTAAGTAATTATTTTACACCTTGAATTACATTATTGGAGTTTTAGTAAGGATACCTAATGTTTTTGAAAATATAATGTAGCCTATGTTACCCGGGAATAGTGAAGCTTCTCAACAGTGAAATATTTTTTGAAATCGTTCCAGTAGTTTTGGAGCCTATTCATTGCAAACAAACAATAAAATCTTTCCTCTTTGTAATATTAGTATAGATAAATCTCTTCATTATGTAGAATGTCGTAGATAGCTTTAGGAGAGAGAGATAATACGGTTTTCAATTCATTCCATCTTCATAGACATACGTCAAAGCTAATGCTATCAATTTATAAACCTGTTCACAAGACGCCTGTGAACAATAGGGACAAGTGTTGTATCCCTTTATTAGTACCTACTTTACTAAATCCGCTAAGAATATTACAACCACTAAGGATATTACATCCTCTAAGGATATTACAACCACTTGTAATACAATAGAGATATATCTGTATTGTATTACAAGTGGCTTCTTACATTGCACACAGTTCGTGCGGAGGGCAACAATTTTAATATAAGGTAACAGATTTACGTTTATTTAGATTTGAATTAGAAAAGGAAAATTGTCAGAGCCTTTTTTTCTGATTTAAATCAGCGCTGTGGCCCTTAAGGGCTCTTGATGGCGATTCCGATCCCTCGACATTGAAATCGGGCCTTTCGTTCTCTCGAATACCACACTAGCGCAACCTTGCTTTTTTTTCTTTTTTTATAGCATTAGCTTTTAGCTTTGTGCCAGTGTCAAGTAAAAGGTAGGGAAACAAAGAATTTTAAATAATATATCGGCTTATCTTTAAATTACAAAAGCAGTTAGGTATATAATGAAAATGGCGATGTTATAGCCATTGTTTCTTCTAATTTATAGTTTTTATTTGTTGTGTTTTATTGTATTATGTCTATGATTTTAAAATTTGATCCCCAACAAATAATAACCAATGATTAAAAATAATTTACATTCAAAAATATATTACGTTTTTGACTGACATTTTTTTTTTTACGCCCTTCGACGGAGGCTGCCTTAGTAATTTAGAGGACTTTTATAGTTCAAGTCCCATGTGTTTAAGTAGCACCCATTGTGTTTTAGTGACATGACACACGGATTCAGTTAGGGCTTGGGGATTGAGGGATTGGGATTGGGGATTGGGACGACCCGCATGAAGCTTAAACTCAATCAAAGGATTTCGAGGCTTCGTCTGCAAATGTTCAATGGCGGAACCAGTAGTGTGAATATGTTCAAACCTAAAAAGTGTGAACCTTTTTCTAAAAGTAAAAAAAATAATATTAAAGCTTGTGGTTGGAAATATAAAATGAAAGGGCCTGGAAATACGAGTAATAATCGTTTAACAAAAATACTAAAATTTAGATAGCGTTTTGTTTAGATAGATAGATAAAATCTTTATTCACTACATTGAACATCATCATCATCATCTTCATTTTTTTTTACTCGTTGCAGATGTGGTTCAGACCGACAGAGGAAACAGTAGACTAAAAATCTATGTCATTGCCAACTCTAAGCCACGATAGCAAAAAGCCGCTCAGTTTCATTTTATCATATCCTCTCTTAAAGGGCTCGTGTGGTCAACTTAGCAAGTGTGTGCAAATTTCTTCACGATATTTTCTTTCGCTGTAAAGGCGTAATTAATAAACGTACATTTGAATTCCAAAATCGAATACACTTTAGTACGTGCCGAAGCATGAAACAGTACACTTCCGAATGGAAGCTAAACACCCTAGACACTTGGCGAGCAACGCTCAGTAAATTGATAAAATTTGTGTGACAAATAAAATATAAAATTAACCAAACGAAAATTAATAGGACAGGTATATCAACTTACACTTTCGGGGTGGACTGCATCATTGTTGGTCACCAGTTTCGTTTTCAGGGTTCCCGGAGCCGACAAAGCTAGAAAAAAAACACAGGTCAAAATTTTTGGACCACCATGGATTTTATAAATAAGTTCTAACTGTTGTAAGTAAAGT